>WUCR03310260.1:0-12109 GCA_009858155.3 Phymanthus crucifer
CTCTCAACCCCTCCCCACATCCAAAAATGAAATTTAATTAGTGTAAGTAATCATTATCTATAAATGGTATAGAGTACGTGCCATATATCCATGAAATACTACCTAACTATGAAGTAAGACCATATAAAGAAACGCAAAGGTGGGTAATTAAGTAACTATAATTGTTCTTGGCATTATTGTTCCACTCCAGTGTTATCCACTACAAAATGGTGCAATTAGACAATATGTATCAAGTCATTGATTTCATGTTTATATGGCATGCACTCATCGGCTAGAGTTAAGCCTAACGGTTGTGATTAATGCCCAGTTATTAAATCATGCTAATATCTTTTGAGCAGAATGCTGTTGGCCTTTATTATGGTCCCACTAGTACAGAAAGAACTAGATGTTTTCAGAGAAAGTGTTTGGAACTCCCACAGAATCAGGGCACAAAAAGGCACAGTTCTCCCAGATGGGATTCCCAACAATATATACAGCTTTCCGGAAAAATATGGACTTGAGGAATGTGGTATGTCTGGAACATTTATACACTCAGGGAAAACAGAAATAGGACAAGAAAACACTACATGTAAGCTTATCTTGAGCTAAATAAAAAATAGGATATAGTATAATAATGCTAAACATCTGTTTAGCATGTGCCATATTTGAAAAAAATGAACAATATCTTCAAAGTTGTCAAGATGACAATATTATCCAGTATTGAACTGTTATTGCTTTTCTAATTACATTTTTAAGTACTAATGTGTGGATGATACAACATATTATAAATGTAATAATAAAGAAATGAAGTGTAATTATTTCTTTTTGTGATATCCAATCATAGCATAAGTATCACATTTTCTTTATGCTTAAATTTGTTTTGAACAGAAAATATCAAAGAACAGATTTAAAAAGGATTATTTCCAATGCTTTGTGGCTGGACTTTTTTTCTTGAAATATATGTATATTTTTAATTACGCTTTTAATGTTTTTGAGTGATACCATAATTCTTTGAGAAAAGTGTTTTAGATAATTTGTGATGACAAAACACCTGCTCATATGTATAAAAATGTAGGCATTTGAACATTTTTCTTCTTTCTCAGGATTCCCTGTAACTGAAAAGCAGTTGAAAGAAGTTGCTATGGAGTCAGGTGTACTGGAAGTGCCAGACGATTTCCTTCCCCCAGATGTAAGGACTAAATGCGAGGGCATTATATCAAACAGAGAAGATGTAAAGTCTGAAGATTGTCGGGATGCATTTATTTACTTAAAAAGTCAATTCTTAAAGATCCTTATATAAAACTATTTTACAAGTCCTATACATATATTTATTACTTGAATTCTGGAATGGGTTACTGAAAGGTTTGTTAGCACTAAAAGTTTAGATAAAACAATATTCTAGCAACCTGGACCTGAATGATAAGAAAGACAAGTGACAAATAATCTTTCTGTAGTAAATGCTATAACTTGTTCCAAATTATTCCAGGCAAATTGATTTTTTCCTTCATCTTGCAGCTGACAAAAATGACTATTTGGATCAATTGTTTGGTAGAACAATATAACATTATTTACTTTAATAAATTGACTAAAAAAAGGTAATATTTGTTGATTATTTATTTTTTAAATCCTAAACTTCATGCAAGTACTAACCATAGCCGTAGCAAGGGGAGGGGCTACACCCCAAAATTTAGAAATACATAATTTCTTTTATTGACTTTTCAAATAAGCAAAAATAACTGTCTTACTGAAATTAACCCTTTGGTGACAGACCCTAAATTGGTCATTTTTCGATAGCAACAACTACTTTTCAAAAGTCCGTCACCAAAGAGCTAAGGATCAACAACAACAACAACAACAGTATTTTTAAATTCCAAAAGATTATTTCAATGTTGAAAGTCAGTCCTCTTTACTAGAGTGAATTACATTTGACAGTTAAAGAAAAACCAGTGTACTTATTTGTTAAATTTATCAATGCAAAAGGCTTTTGTTTCTAATAAAAAAGCAAATTTTTGTAAAGTTTACAAAAGTATATACAAATGAAAGAAAGAACTTGAACATCTATGTGAAATCTAACTGAAACCTTATCTAGCGTGCAAACAATATATCCGAAAATATTAGTAATACTAAGTTGTAGGATTTTCATTATGGTAATTCTATTTTTTTAATTATAGCACTATTTTGAATAATTAATAATTAAGTGATAGGTTTTTGTTTCATGGTTAAATTGTTTGCACTCTTTGTTATTAGATATACCATTATTCTCAAATTTACAGTCCTTGGACTGATTTGTTTTATTCTAAGGAGATTGTATTATATTATATTGTGGCCTCACCGGAGACGCGTATTCCAAGACAGAGCGGATGACGGCGCAATAGATCTTAACCACGTCTGATACATGCACACAACAACGGCTAAGCGTCCTTAAGATATAAAGCCTTTTGTTGGCTTTCTTCAGTATATAGCCCACGTGGGTGTCCCATGTCAGGTCGCGCGAGGTGTAAACTCCGAGCAATTTAAACGACGCGACGTGCTCTACGATAGCGTTCCCGATGATAATGGGACGAGGCATTGTGACTACACTAACATATGACAGTGGCTCTTGAAAGCCTAACTGTCTTGTTAGCCCTTTCACGAACTCCCACAGCCTCTTCGCTTTTGGACATAATCAGAATATGTGTTGTGTGTTCTCGATTGCTCTTCTGTCGCACGAACGACAGAGGGAGTCGGGAATTACGCCCCACTTATGTAATTTAAAGGCTGTTTCAAACTCGACTGGAATATTTTCCAGCTCAGGTCTGCACTTTATTGTCTATTTACTTGGTGTAATTATGCTTAACGAAGTCGGTTAGGGGAACATTGTTCCAAACTGACTTGGTCATTGTTCTATTAGGACTTAATTTGACATAAAAAAATATATTTTTCTGCTTTAATATGGGCTTGGTCGTTATTATCACGGAAGCCGTATTCCAACTCCGCTGAGGTTAGGCCCTGTTGAGCCGCCTCAATCCTTCCTCGCCACGCGTCGGCAGACTTCGAAATACTGTTGATAACTCTCTGTCTAGCCGAGCCACGCTTGGAGGAATCCGAAACAACTCGCGAATCGCCTCGCGGGGAAGAAATCTGGCTACAAACTGATATGTAATGTTCTTGACGTAAACAATATTATTCTGAATCCAGTGTTCAAAGTTGGGTGTTCTTCCTGTGTGTGTGTGTATCTCTAATCAAAGGATTATCAAACAAAGACGCTTCAAGAATCAATGCTCCATGAATCAGGTTCTTGCCACGTCTTCAATCCAAATATATTCCAGGTGTTTAAGAGCTCTCTATAGAAAAGAGGCAGCACCCGAAATCTATATGTCAGTAAATTCAGATCGAAAATCCTAGCACCCAAATTCGTGCCGGCGTATTTACCAAGAAAGTGGAAAGCTAATTGTTTCCACTTAATCGGGAAATCACCCGATAATAGTTTTAAGCCATTTGACCTTGAGTGCTTGACTTTGGTTAACGAAATCAACGACTCCCCTTCCACCAAGTTTACAGGGAGTCTGCAAACATCTTTCTTTACTGGGAAATAGTTCGAACCCCAGAAAAAACTTCCATAAAGCAGTTTCTAGGGTTCTCGCTACCCAGGAAGGCATTACAACTACCGAGGCAATATACCAAAGCGATGAGGCGGCAAGTTGGTTAATCATGCAAACCTTGCCTCTCAAACTTAAATCTCTTTTACTCCAGGTTTTGAGCGTTTTACAAAATTTTTCAGTTTTGCTTGAACAGTTTTCTCGGTCCGTGTCGTTGTTTCCAGCCCACAGTCCGAGTACTTTAATCTTGTCTGAAATCCATTTGATTTGAACATCAGAGTCTAATGCGGTTCGATTACGCACTGACCCGCTCAATAAGCCTTCGCATTTAGATACGTTTACGCGAGCGCCGGAAGCCTTCCCATAAACTTCCAAGAGATTGAAGCATTGTTTCACGGATTCCATGTCCGATATCTAGCCTGTCTCCCTTCTTAAAGGATGGTTGAGATCAAAGCCACGCGCTGTGACGGCGCAAGCGAACCTGCATCGTAGCAAGCGTAAGCCATCTTACCGAAATGAGAACCCACAATGTCCCAGAAGTGTTGATAGAACTCCGCAGGAAAGCCATCAGTGCCAGGAGATTTGTTCTTGGCAAATGACTTTACCGCTTTTGTTCTCCAAAATCTTAAAATTTCGTCTTGTTGCCTGTCGGTTCTGCTGCATACAAATCTTTGTAAAAAGGTACGTGTTCGTCAAGTATCATAAATTCGCCAGATAAGATTGCAAGAGGTTTTTATTGGTTATTACTACTATACCTGCACTTTGACAGACATTTTGGTCCCGCGTTTTCATGCGGTCAGCGGTTAAGAGTTGATAGTGAATTTTTAATTTCTGCATAAATTATCGAAATATTTTTTCCTTTTTTTTCTCGCAAGAACGATTTTTATTTTCACTCCCTGTTTATTCCTTACAAGACAAGAAAAAAGTAAGAACACAAGATGATAAGTTATAAAAGAGTTTAATCACGAGAAAATAAGGTTATACGAAATTACATAACATGAACTGATTATTTTCTTGATCTTTCTGGAGTTTATACTGGAGCTTGTATCGACTTCTATCGATTAAAAGAAATCCGAAAAGATTAGGGCGTTTTAGCATTTTTAAAAATGTTTTGTCTCCTCATATACCTTTTATTCGAAAACGAGATCGCTAGGAAGCTTCATAGCTTCTGGCACCTCGTTCGGTGGCAAGGTGTTGAAGACACCGATTGCACCATAACTGCGTACGCTAATGGAGAGAGATGAATTTGGTATAACTGGAGATAGGAATATTTCTTAATGCTGTACCTGCAAGTTCTACATCTCCCTTGCTGGAGAACAAAGACGAGACATTCTTCGCACATGAAATGACCGCACCTTGGTAGGAATGCGGTCGTTTCAGTTTTCTGATTGCAAGTACTGCACTCCATCGTGATCTGTGCACAGTGAGAATGACCTATATCTATGCGGTATGTATTATCAAGTTTGATGCCAGTGTGGGCAAACAAATGACATTTTTCTTTTGATTGAGAGGTGGATTACTTTTTTTCTTGAAATTACACCAATTACTTCAGTCCCTTGATTCGTTTCTTAGATAACGCATTTTTTTTTTACCAAAGAAGTTGCAGTTTTTTGAAATTGAACCATGGTTTTTATAGTATATGGTAAGATTAACGCTATTTTATTTCTTAATGAAAAATTGTTATTGGCAAGCTGAAAGAGGCGTTGTTCCTGACCTATTTGTAACAAATAAGCCAAGACCAGTTGTGCGTTGGTTTTGCGTCAATGCTTAGAAAATGTCAATGTCTTATTGTCAATCCTTATTAGATAAGATTCAGATACTGCCATTCTACATTCTTTTTTTCATATTTTCTCCCCGTCCCCTTTTTCCCAAAGGGTGTAGTCCAATGTTGCTGCGTGATTTTTTGCTTTTTATGATCATGCTGAAAGATTATCATCACTATTAGTTGTTCATGATATAACTTGCATATTGCGCAGCTTGACAATATAAACACTACTTTAGCTTCGAGGAATTCATTTTGAACAAAAGGTTTTTTAATTTGTGTGCATTTTGTGTAAACCCCCTTGGTAAAAGTTAACAAAGAGGCGTGGGAAATATTGGACTGTGGGTGAGACCCTTGTTTTTTTTTTCTTTTTTTTTTTGTTATAGTTCATAAAAAATTCCTGCCTTTAACGACTTGTGAAGACCTACAAAGTGTATTGGTGATGTACAATGCATGAAATCTATGAGTTTTGCCTTGCGGGAGAAATGCTTTGATTTTTAATTATTTTAATTATTTTGCGTTCTGTCTTTTTGTTTATTGAAGCAAGCGTCATTTACTCTTACTTCAACACTGCGCATTGCATAAGTATTTATAAGAAGTGAACGACACATGTATCGAGTATGTATTGAAATACAACTGTGATATTTTCTAAATTGGTGGTCTTGAAAAAAAGGGGGGGAATGGATCGAGTTATTACTAATGAACATTAAAATTGCTGTGCTGCTTGTGACATGACTAGATCTTGTTTGACATTGCCTTTTGTTCTTGTTCGAGGGTGTGTTCAATATTGAGGATGAATGTTGCACAATGAGTTTTGAAATTGTCATTGGAAAATTTATTACTCATTACCAAGTTAGTGAATACGAGCCGTTTTCGTTGAGTTTCTTTCTTTTTGAACTTTTAAGATGGCTGGTCTGTAAAAATCGAACGTGAGCAGACCTTAAAAAATCAAAATCCTTCAAACTTTGCCAGATGTTAGCATTTGGGGCGCTAGTAATCACAAAATCACTCAAAGACTAATTCGGCCGTTATTTTTTTTAACGGAGGAAATTTTGATTTTCCCTGTTCCAGGGCATATTTCGAGGTGAAAATACTCTGTTAAACCGAAGTCCGTTTTTATTTAAATTTCGACACCAATGCCCTTTTAAGGCTGATAAATCTAAGGGCTCGTTCACACTGGTACTTTAGTTCGAATCGAGTTCGAACTAGATTCCATACGGACCAAATGTGAACACATTCAAGTGAGCTAGAATCGAACTGGATTCGAACTAATCTGGTTCACTTCTGGAGGTGGTCTCGAACCGAATCGACTTCGAATTAAGGTTTAGTCCGATTGCAGTGTGAACGTAAAGTAATCCGAATTAAAATGGTTAAAGAGTCAAAAATACATTAATTAAAAAATGGTATCTATAAAGTTTTAGTGTTTCTTCCTCCACTTCAGTCCCTTGGACACTCTTCCATGTTTAGCTGACTTTAAATCTGTAGAAAACGAATTGTTTTGCCCTGCAAATATTCATATTGTTTTAGTTCGTTTTAGTTCGGCCTCGCTTTGAAGTCAAGCCTCGATTACATGTTGAAAGTTGCGTGACTGCTGTCGCAAGTGCTATCGTGACACCTTTACCTCCCCTTGCTTTGCTTCACCTTTTTGTTGCGTTGGAGAGGCTTGTTTCATTTGTTAAAACGCAAAAAAAAATGTCAAAAAGAGGCGAAACATGGTCCGACGAAGAGTCAGCTTCTTTGGTATCCATCTGGGGAGAGCAAAAGTTGAACTGGAAACTCGAAGTTTTTCAACCCAGAGTCTGTCGTATTCTTCGCCAATCCATGTTTTCTCGATGGATTCCCAGAACAAGCATGGTTTTCGTCCTGGCTGGATCCAAAATGATCGTGGACGCAATCTCTGAATTTCTTCTATAGCTAACAAAAATCCACGTCTTCTGCGCCTTTGTGTTCCTCGTTTACTTGCCTCAAAAACTGATTATTGTTTGCTCCGTTTTTTCTTTTGTTTCTCAAAATTTAAATGAGTTTGGACAGTAAATTGCAAAACAGCCGCCATCTTGTTGTCACGACAGCACATGAAACGTGACATGACCAACATCACCAAATCGAGGCTGCGTTCGCGGAAGCGAGGCTATTTTGTCAGGGCAAGCTGCGCCCGCTCGCACGCGTTAGAATACGCTTCCAATGTGAACACTCTATCAGAAAAGAGCCGAGTACGCATATGATTCGAATTATTTCAATTCGGACTAAAAGTGAGCCAGTGTGAACGAGCCCTAAAACTTATGTGTTAATCTATATTCGGCTTTTTGATCGATTTTGTGATATGTGGAATATTTCAGAGATTTTATATTTTTTCCTATTTTGGAGCAACATCAAGACGACCAAAAATTACCTAACTTCAAGACAAAATATCTCCGCTGGTGTGTCGATCCAGATCATGAAAATACTTCTGAGATAACAAGGAACATTTCCTCTTTCGAAATATGAAATAAAGTTTTGGGGCCACTCAAAAACAGGATTCTGAGAGGCGAGAACTCAAAGGATCATATTCACAAAAATGAGCGCGTTACGGCATTGTCGTGTCACGCAAACCTACCTCCTCAGTTGGAATGGAAAAAATCACAAGGCCCGTAAAACGACTTTCATAAGCACAGTTTTCTAGTATATTGAGTTATTAATACTTTGATCATATTTGAATCGCGTTTTGTGTAAGTAATTCATGAAAACAGTTTATTTGAAGTAACTTTTCTGAAAGATAACAAAGCAGGTTTCCACAGAAATAGTCAAGTTATAAACATTCCCGCCTCATACCATTCCTACTAATTAAAACAGAGTTTCAATCATTATCTAGCAGTTAAATACAACTTACCACACCTTAGGATAGATGTATTCATGTAGTATTTGGCGAGCGATTTACAGTCTACTTCTAAAAGGACTGTAACTGGGAACTTCAAACACGGTTGCGTTACGCACAGGAATCCCAACAAGCAACTGTTGGTCTGTAACTTATGGTAACTGATGTATTTTTATTACGGAGACGAGGGTTGAGGAAAACGCAAAAACTAAAATTTTAGAAAAGGGTCTGCCTTAACATATTCTTAGAAATAATATCTCGGCAAAGTCCAAAATCTCCACCCCTCCCATATCACTCTTCCAATATTTCGTGCCTTAGGATAAATTAAACTTAAGGTTATGTAAAATTGCAGCAAAAAAATTCGAATTGCGAAGCTGACCGATACATGTATTGAATGTCTAAAAGCTACACTGCTTCTGTATTGATCAGTAGGTATACCTAATTCAAAAAGGCCCAATTAATAGCTTAGGGCTTATTGCAATAGACCTTTTTACTCGTGCCCAGGCCGTAGGCACGAGTCAGAAAATGTTTGGTTTTTGGATTATACTTCATGAATAATGAGAACACACCGCAAATTTGAACATGACGTATATGCCTTGGGTCCGACAAAATGTGCAAATTGCGAAATCTTGCACAATGGCCACTGCCAACACAGTCGAGTTTACTGGATAGAAATAATGATGTGTTCACACCATACAGACTGAGAAATAATGGATTTGAAACTACACAGTTCAAGTTAGCGGACGTAGAAGATTTGTTACACGGGGAAATTAGAGCAGCTCTACACAAGTATGCGAATGCCGTTCACAGCAAATAGAAGGCAAGACTAAATTTTCAACTATTTCAAAACTGCAAGTTTATTCTTGGCTTATATTTCATAATTTGAAGGTTCAATGAACCAAAAGAGGCATACAGATATTTAGTGCTAAGTTTCAAGATAAAATTGAAAAGGCAAGATCGATGATTACTCGATCAGTGAAGGAACCACGCTCGTGTTATATACACAATGAAGCCATGACTAAACTATGGGTTCGATAGAGGAATTAAAAAGCCATTTTCATGCTCTTACCAGTCAGTTGAAAGGTTTATAACAATCGGAGGCCTTGTTGGATAAAATTCCATTTTATTTTTCTTTCAAAGTCTCTTAAATTACACGATCAAATCCAATATTTCGCCTTATAATCCAGACGGCCTAACAAGACCACGAGGCGAGTAAAATTACTGAGAGAATTAACCTGCTTTACCGGTTTTTGGGGGGCACAGGCAACCCAACTAATAAGTTAAAAATACAATGCTTAGGAATAAGGGGAAAAGTTCAAAACTAGATAGAATTTTTTCGCCATCCTTCTTGACTATCAAGGCAGCTTCAGCTTGCCATGTTGTGTACCACCACTACACCACCCAATAGTACCGACACTCCCATATCAGGCGCCGAACGTTTCAAAATTGAAATTCCTCTGAAGTATGCACTTTGACCTCTCAGGTATAAAATCCGCGTAAGTATACAAAACCGTGCAAGTATACAAAACCGTGCAAGTATAAAAAAAAACGTGCAAGTATAAAAAACCGTGCAAGTATAAAAAACCGTGCAAATATAAAAAACCGTGCAAGTATAGAAAAAACGTGCAAGTATAAAAGAACCGTGCCAGTATAAAGGAACCGTGCAAGTATTCAAAAACGTAAGTATAAAAAAAACGTGCAAGTATAAAAAACCGTGCAAGTATACAAAACTGTGCAAGTATACAAACCGTATAAGTACAATCGAACAAACTCAGACAACCGTTAACTGCAACAGTTTAATACAAAGATATTAGACTTTTAGTGCAAAAAAATATGGTTTACAACACTAAATGACGATAATACTATACAAACTGAGTTCTTTTTTATGTAATGAAAGCATTCAATTATATTACAGTATTTAGTCCATCCAGAAATGATTATCGCACTAAGCATTGTTTATCATATTTGGTATTTTCATAACTGCGCTAAAACGGTGAAATATATATCTTCGTAGTTGTACTAAATTTGGAGTGCATTGAATTGCGATGTCATTCGTGCGCGTTTGCCTTACTGACTGATTATTTGTCGTGCAAAATTCTTCAAAAGCCTTCTTGAAATCAGCGGCTTGGAATTGCAAAGTCTCCGAAATCTTAAAACTATTAAGTATAATCCTATTATTGAGATTTTCAACGCCTTTGAAAAGACTTTTTTACACAAAGCGGCATTATAAAGAGATTTTACATCGGGATTTTCACGAGCAAAGTATTCTTCAAAACACGATTGTTCTCTGGTTGTGAAAAATGCTTCGCAAGAACTAATTTTTCAAGAATGATGGCCACAGTTGATGGTGAGTAATCAATGAAAACGAACGGTTGTCAAAACCGCCTTTTCAGTCCAGGATTTGATTTCATTACTTGGTCCATCTCTTTTGCATACTCTGCCATTATTATAATTGGTGGATCTGCCATGGAGGGGCTGTCCCGATTCATGTATTTCATGATGGTCTTAATGGCCTGCCTCCCGAAATCCTCTTTGGATTCGTTGACGAGCTGATACGCCTCGTCAACAAAAACGACCCCACCCTGGGCAGATCGAATGACATCGGCTGTCTTCATTTCCGTTTCTCCAATGTGCTCATCCAAGACATCATCCCTCTGCACCTCCACGGTTTTAGCTTTCTTGGTTAACTTCAGGTGCTTTAAGATAACTGCGGCAACAGACATATTAGAAGTGTAAGATAAACCAAATTGAAATTCTCTTACCGTAAAATAATAATGATGATGTTGATATTGATAATGATGATGATGATGACATGATAAAAGAAACATGACTAAAAAAAGTCCAGTTCAATTTACTAATGCACCAGTTCCGATTACATACAACTCAGACGAAGCTTCGCTGTATCCGGAATTTCGTTTTATGAAGAAACGTTGGGATGCACGTAGGCTACTCACAAGTGAATTAAAAGAATTTGTAGATTCCACGAATAGTGTTTATTTAGATGCAATAGTTACCAATGAATAGAATAGTAGTGCAAGAGATTTAAAATGCTGCCCCCAACAATTTCCTGCCATTTTACGTGGAATCATAGTTTTTCCAGTTCCTGGATTTCCATAAAAAAGAAAATTTAAGGGCCCCAAATCTTCTTGGGACATTTTCACACCCTGGGTCTCGCGTATTTTGTTAATTATTACGGCTCTTGCAAAAGTCTGCATTTGTTCCTTTATTGCGTTCATTCCCTCGACGTCGTTAAGAACATTTTTGATTTTTTTTTCCAGGTCTTGAAATTCTGTTAAAACAGAATGGCATTTTAATATTTTTGCATTCCAAAATGAAATGAAAAAATATCATTCGTTTCTAGCTAATTTTCACCTTTCTCAGTGTTGCACGAGTATTTAAGAATTTTAAATTTTTAAGTGACCAGCGTCCTTAAGGACGTTCATGGTTGTTTGGGAGGATTGGGCTTCCTGTATGTATTTGGGCTCCCTGTATGTAATTGGGCTCCCTGTGTAGACCCAGAATTCCGGGCGAGCGAGGAGAAAAAACGTGGTCTCGACGTTGATGTACTTTATTTTCGTTGTGTATTGTTAAAATTAAAGCTTTTACCCGTCAAAACATGGTAGCAGAGCGAGGTTAGAACGTCTCGACACCAATATGAGTGGTTTTAAACGGAAGACAACGATTGCCAAGGCAAAATTTTACAGAATACAGAACGAGATCCATTTGATGTTGGAGGGTGAATCGCCGGCGACTAAAGCTCAAGTGAGACATGAGTTCTCAAAACTTGGTTTTGCCCTGGAGGAGCTAATGGAGTCAGCCGAAAAGTTAGGAGAACACTATGCAGTGTACGAGGAAGTGGATAAAATAGCCGTTCTTGAAGCAGACGTAGAAAAAATCGACAGAGAATTCAGCGAGACTGAGCAGACAGTCCACCGTTTC
>WUCR03310355.1:0-12103 GCA_009858155.3 Phymanthus crucifer
TCATGAATCCCAGTCCCAGTGCATGAAATCCCATTTCCCAGCCCCTGAAGAAGGCCAATCCCAGCTCCCATTTTCCCCCTTCACGGCCCTCAAGCAATAGACACCCAAAACAACTTGAAATCAATTTTACCATTCCTATTTTTGGCATTTAATAACCAGAATCAAAATAATTGTTAATCAAATTTTGTCATGTATAAATTAAAATACATTGTTTAGGAGGAGTTTGAAAAATTGTGCAGATTCTGTTACCTAAATTTGAGTGAACACTTATCTGGGTGGCTTTGGTTGATGTACATTTATACATATAATGTATACTGCAATAATGTAAATTCAAAATGTGCAAATACCGGTATTATTCACAGTGACACAACAAGAAAGCTATATGAAACTGAAATTTCTTTTCAGGGAAATACATCAGGGTCATAAAAACAAAAACCTGATAGTACCAGAATTGGTATGAGTATACATAACAACCAATGGGTGGCGTAGCGGTGAGAGTGCTCGCCTCTCACCTCTATGGTCCTGAGTTCAAGCCCCGACTTGGGCAGGATCATATGTGAGTTGAGTTTGTTTGATGTGTTGTTCTCTCCCTTGTCACGAGGGTTTTTCTCCGGGTTCTCCGGTTTTCCTCCCTCCATAAAAATCAACATGTTAGTTGAAAGTTATATGTGTAGAGAATATTCGAATGTAGTAAAGAGTACGTATGGAGAAAACACGGCCCCACAAGCTTCTAGCTTTAAGCCTACCGTGTATAAATAAAAAAGATTTATTTATTTATATTTTATTTATGTTTCATGAAGACTATTTCATGTGCGTCTTTCCAATTTTAAAGTGCCTGGTATGGTTTTCTAAAACTGTTCCAATAAGTTCCAATTGGGATGCCCACACGTCAACAAGTGTATGGACCTATTGTAAGGTTTAATAAATGAGGAAGAGTGTTTTATCAGGTTTTAAACACAAGGTGTAGCCAAGTGTTTTCAGACTTGATAAAACACAATCTGCTAGTTTATTGAACAGCTTCAAAATTCATTGATAATTTTTAAGTTTTTCATCTAACTGGAGTGACCTCACACATTACGAACAGTGACTTTATACTTTGGTAGAAGTTTGATGTCGCAAGCATATGCCCATTCATTTCAAAGAGACTCCAACATATAGCAAATCATCAACCAGCGAGTATAGGGTTGCACTGATCACCAAAAATTGATGGTCGGTGCAATATGTGCGACCTTGATGAGACTCAAAGTCAAACAACAACGACAACATGACATCAACAGACTTTATTTTAGGAGGGTATAGCACATAATAAGAATATTAATAATCTATTAATTTCTATTGCACAAATATCAATAACAATTTTCAAATGCAATTACAATAGTAAGATATAAAATAATGAGAAAAATTTATAAAATAATTACTTAAGCATATATATACACATACTGCACTTCTCAAGATCACATAATGGCAAAGCTAATAAACTTGTGGCCCTCCAAATCTAAATATACAAATACAGCCGATTCAGGTCGACTGTGAAACAACAGAAGTTATGAATGCTCGTTTGACATTTCAAATTTGCATGTTCCCAAGGGAAATGTCCGTTGTTGCTAAGGGGCGGAGACTATGTTTCGACCTTGTGTTGCTATTTTAAGAACGAACTAGTGAGAAATTCTATTCCTTATAATGTGTGACTTTTGGGTTCCATGAAGCTCAGATCTATAGGACCTCTTCTTTAGCTTTCAATTATTTCTCTATCTTTAAATAATTACTAATAAGAGCGAACCTTTTGTGCATATAATTCAATTCCTCTCTTTACTAAAGCCATGGTAATACCATGTGGAACATGTAGACATGTCACCCCTACAAAAAAAAGAAAAGAAAGACAAATAAGTAAAATCTTCATACTGTACAAGCGTACTGCATTAGGGTACATATACCTAAGGTTTTGATATCCTTGATGTTTCTTTCTTCATCATCAAAGAAAAGCATTTCTGTATAAGCTACTCCACTATTCTGCATAAACCTAATACAAATCATAAAATAAATAAAAGCATCATGTTAATTTTACTTCATTAGAAGGGAAATCATCAACATTCTGGGTATCCTTCTGGCATAGACTTCCCATATGTCCTTCCCTAAAGAAAGAAAGAAAACCTTGCTTGGAACTGCTCTATACTGCTCCATACTGTTCAGCAAGTGCAAAAATCCAAGGTCATCATGCATCTTCACTTGAAGTGGCATGAAAACTTTAGCACATTCTAGAATTTTGGATAGCAGTTGAGCAGATCTCTGCTGTGGTTTCCTTTCCTCCTATTGAACTTCAAACACTCATTAATAAGCCTTTGGTCAAATTGGAGCACACATACACATCACATGTATGGACCTAAAATACTAGATAAAGTCATCCTTATTAGTATTCTTTATACACAGAATACTAATGAGCAAGTAAACCTTTTTATTATCCATCTATGATACTACATGCGCTCTGATTGGCTGAAAATTGGTCCGTGAAATCGCGTATCCGGACCGAGGGTCCGTCTTTTTCCGTATCCGGACCGGAAATTGCTAATCTGGTCACTTTGAAAACGCTCTATTTACAAAAAAAAGCAAAAAACAAAAAACAAAAAACACTGAAAAACTTGAAAGAAAAAAATACATGAAATGATGTCTGGCTCTGAAGAACACAATTCAGATGAATCTTTACTACCCTGAAGATCCTGTTTTTGAGCTAACAATGGCCACTGATCTATTTGACGGAGAACTGCTTGATGAAAGTAAATGAAATCAAAAGATGGATAATAAAACTTTTATTAACCTCGCTAGCTCGGTTAATAAGTAGTTAATATTGAAAGGCTCATCCTCATTAGTATTCTTCATAGAACTTTATCACAGATAAAGTGCATGCAAGTTTACATATTGAAGACTTAGAGGTCGCATATTCTACAACCATCAAATAAATTGTATCACAATCAGTGCAACCCTGTTCTAATTCAGTATAATTCATGCTACATGTGGGAGTGTCTTTGAAATAAATGGTTACTTATGTCTCCATAGTGCAACTACACAAATGTCTAGTTGGCTGGTTCTTGATACACTGTGTGACGAGGTATCACGTTTGCTTGGGTTTGTGGGTGTGATGTACATGGGGTGGTTTAATGCCTTAAGTATTGCACCCTTTTAGGAGTGCAGCTGCATTTTTTACCACTCTTACACCATATTCACTTTCTTGTATCAATCTGATATTTTGTGCAGAGTGAGTTATGATTTGTGTTGTTCACTTTATTTTGTAGCTGTAGGCTTTGAGGGTAATTTGTTGGTTGTATTGGAGTTGGGGTATTCCCTTCTTCAGGGGTTGGGTTTGGGTGAGAAAGCCTTGTATGGGACTCTTTGTCATTGCTTTATCACCTGCCTTTTGTTGGCAAATTGTAAAAAAAAGGAAATAAATAGATGTTATTTCTGACAAAAAAAAACCGTTATTGCTAATCACCATCGCAAATACAGCAGTGGCGCAGCTCAACAGAGGTCGAACTGAAGGCTTGTGAAGGCGCCTCTGGCAGCAGCTATACAGTCCATGCATGGCCCCGGAGCACAGCTCTAACCAGTTCGAATTAGTCCGAAGTCATAACATGTAAGTTAGCAATTAAAAAAATGAAGGTAAACGAATAAACTTACTTTTGAAAATGATTGAGTTTACAACCTGGATAAATTTCTTTGTAATGGAAATATTTTTCAATATCTAAAATTTGAATGAGTTCTTTGCCAGCTGCAGGAGCATGAGTTCTAATAAAATAGTAAAAAAAATAAAATCCACTTAATGGCAGCCAATGCCATGTGTACCCATAGAGCACACAAACAGGCCAACCAATCACACTGGACAATGAAAAGGATGCATTCCAATAAATTTAGATGAGCCACCCCAAAACCTGGATTGCTTTTGCTTGCTTTAATTCATAGTCATGTGAGTAACATTGTTTGTTGATCCTTTCCTGTGCTTTGAGGGTTTTCTCCAGTTTATCTCCCTCCAATTTGAACATTTCATTACTTATTGTAACTGGGTTGCACACCCATAAGGCTAGAGTGCTTTTAGTCTCACTGTTGAATAACTAAATAAATTTAGTAAATTTAGTTAGTTATTTAGTTGACGTCACCTAAAATAGTAAAAGCACGCCAAATAGCAGTCAAGCGAATCCGGGGGTAACTTTACCAAAAAACCTGACAAAAAGGGCCCGATCTAATCATTGTTGTCCCCCTGATTTTGAAGCCGTTGGCACGTGATTTTTGAATTTACGTGACGTCACCTAAAATAGTATATAACTTATCTAATTTAGATGACGTTACCTATTGAACAGTGAGACTAAAACCACTCTAACTGTCCAACATGGCGTGGTAACTAAATTACCACTTTTTACTGTTATATGCTAATCAAGACAACAGTCACCCTTGAAGCAAACTGTTATGGCACCTTTGTGCACTGTGATTGGTGAGAGCATATTGACCAATAGCTGCCCTAGTGTCACAACAGTGCCAGTTTCAGGAAGAAAATTTGGAAATATTATCAAACAAAAGCAATTTAATTTGATCCATGCAGCAGTAACCACTTATTCTCACTTTTGGGTTTGCCATTGTCAAAACAGCATTTTGTTGCTTTAGTTTGGTTGTAGTTTTTTTCTTTTGATACGAGTGCTAACCCTACCTTGAAGCTAATGCTAATTGGACAGACTTGTTCTTTAGCCAGTCTAAAATGCTTATTACTTCGTCATAAAGTCTTATGTTATATCCAGATTGATCAACTGCAACACCAGGTCTGGAAAGGAAGACATATTGTTTGATTATTGATGACTTGTTTGCACAGTACATGTCACCATACCAGTTGAGAGTGGATGCAGTTCATTTGGACCAGTTCACAGTAAATGTACTGCATGTATTATTATTTATTATTATTACCTTTTTATGGAAAAAGGCGGTGTGACATCAGTATCCACATATAACGGCCATAAAGTGAAATCTATAAGAGACAAATAATGACAGACCTTTATGTCTTGGGGTCTCCCATCCCAGATGAATGTTAATCTCTCAAGAACAGACTTGTGATCTGTCTCCCCGGTAGTCAAACTGTCAAACTGTGAAATAGTTGAACATAAATTTATCTATATTATATTTATCTATATACACTATATTTTAGGTGACGTCAACTATTTCATGCTTTGACAGTCAAAGCACTCTGTGCCTAAATTCCCTCTATTATGCTTAACACTCTTACCCAAGTCAAAAACGATCAGCTTTGGTAGCTCATCCTTCCCTCTAGTGGTGTCCATGTTGGCAATGGTAAACCACAGCACGTCCCTAGTCCTAAACGGTCAATCGGTGCACAGGTACTCCAAACACCCTTCATTTACAACCAGTATCGTTGAAGTGCGACTCTCAAAGTTCAAAGTCTCTTTCGCCGACCAGCATTTCGCCGACCGCCCATCAAAACGCTGGATTGGAAATAACAATAAATTCTTGTCTTGAGGGAGATTTTAGACTCATCGAAAGATGTTCTTTGTCTTTTCATCTAAGATTTTTGATTCTGTCTCGAAATTCTCTTCAAATATTCTTTTAGTGTTTTGATTGACGGTCGGCGAAATGCTGGTCAGCGAAAGAGACTTTGAACTTTGAGGGTCGCACTTCAACGATACTGGTTGTAATGTAGAGCCAAAACTTCTCGGCCGTTCGTTAATTTTGAGGGGGGAGTTGGAAAATTTAGTTGATGCAAGAATTTTTTCGACTTACACAAAATGCAGAAATTCTTTTCCGGACAAAAGAGTTTCACGAATATTTTTTATGGCTTGTATGTAAGATAACTTTTTTTCTCACAGACTATGCAAGTTTTTTCCTTGCAATTTATCTTGCGAGAATTTTGTTCACGTATTTAGAGACCGATCGTTTATTACGTCGCAGTGGGGGGAGGGGGGGAAGGGGGGGCGGTGGAAATAGAGGGGGGCTACATTTTTAAAAATCAGCGAAAATGGCAGGGTACCTTTTTTAAAATGGTCAGAATTCGTTGGGTTTACATGTCTTTGTAGCGTTGAAATGGGGTGGGGTACGTTTTCTATTTCACGATTTTAGAGGGGAAGAATCCACCGCCCCCCTCCCCCCTGCGGCGTAATAAACGATCGGTCCCCTAGGGATGCAGGAATTTTTTTTCAAAATCTTCCAACCTCCTTCCCTTCTCAAACTTCTAATGGATCGCCCCTTATTTTATTTATTGATATCGAAATCTGCTTTGTCCCTGAGTCAAACACCCCGCACCCCACTGTCCCCACACATTGGTCAAGACAGCAAACACAAAGCACAAAGTGTATCTTTTCATAAATTATTTATTGATCATTCTTATACTTTTGGGTTTCGTATCATTCTAATTTGAATTCATTACTAGTAAAGCAATCCTAAAAGATTAACTTGTTTCCCGTTAGTTGTTTGGCTGCAATATCAAAAGACAACAAGACGCTTACTATCTCGCGCTCGTCATAATAAAATCTGACGTCACATCAAAACAGCAGGCATGTTCTCAAAATATAGCTCCTCGCACGGACAGTCTAAATTCCTTATTTTTCTTCAAAATATCGAATTCATAGCAGTATCCTTCAAGGTAGAATCGGGATATTGAATCACGTTAGTTGTGATACCCAATAAATCATTCATATTCAATGTTGGAGTATAGTAAACAGTGTTCGGTCGAATGAATGAGCGTGTGTAAATTCCAAGTTGTAAACGAAGAAATCCTTCCTCTTCGCTGATCCAAATATCTTCCATTATCGATCGTTTTCTCCTTCTAACGTTATTTCCTCATGTTATGATTTACATATGAACATAGTTTTGCTGCTATTTTTTCAAAATATTCGAAAACAAGTCACAGTCATCATCTGCTTGGCGCAAGGCGTTTCAATTGTTTACTTCGTCTGGCATTCTTTAGGATTCGAACCGCTTCTTTGATCAAATTTCCTTGTCCTAGAAGCTCCATCAGTTTATCGTAAGATTGAGAAGTTCTAAATGGGTCACAAGTTGGACACATAAAAGTGTTCAATGGCGTTTCAGTAATATCTTGTTTAGTTCCAACCGCTTGGGAATCTTCAACCAGACTTTGTTGTGTTTGTGGATCTTTCTTGACCTTCAGTAGCTCACGGAAATCGAAAATAACATTGTCCAAATCATCGTTCAAACTTTTGTTTATCCGTCTTCCACTAGAGCAGTACATTATTTATCGTCTTGTCAGTAGATGTTTGATTTCTCGTGGAGGAGGAAGAGAAGTGAAGAAAGTAAAGTCGTGCTACGGGTGGAAACGTTTTGTTTGGCAAGTTGAAAGCAACAACGCTGTTTCGAGCACGTGTGGAAATGAACAAGACTTGGAAAACAAAGCCTGTGATTGGTGGAGAATACATCACACCAGACAAATGAATGGTATCCGAGGCATGTGATTGGTTGACACTTGTTACGCGTAAATACACACGTCAAGGCTATTTTTAATGGATCAAAAAACGCGGGAAATTCTATTGTCACACGAACAAATCATATCTCTCTTCTTTTGTCTTGCTGGTTGCTTTCGTGTGTTTATTTACATTTTAACTTTAAAACCGAGAATTCAAATGACGCAACAGTGGGTACTATCGCTCTGTTCAGGCTAACCACCCCAGTAAAGTCTGCAGTATAAATAAATGAAGGAACAAGGACCGCGGAGCACCCTAAAAAGTGGGGACCAGATGCAGAAGTCCAAAAGTGGGGGGGGGCTAGCTGCAGCCCAGTTCCCCGGCTCCGCGGCCCCTGAGGAAGGAAATAGTCTACGATTTTTTGTCTTCTTTTTGTGGCAACTGAAGTGATCATCTATGTCATCGGTAGTGAAGAGAGAGAGAGTAACAATAGATTCTTGATAACCAATCAGGACCCTTCAACGAATCACGTGGTCTTTATTCCTCATTGGCCTTCGATATTCTGTGACATGTTTTTCTTTTCTTTTCTTTTTTTTTCTTTTTCTTTTTCTTTTCCTACGTGAAATGAAACCTTTCATGGTTAGAAATTCCCTTCTGAATAAATTTTGATTTTTAAAGCCGTTTTCTTATATTTTTCTCTCTAAATACTTCGTATTTATTCTGCATATCGTAATTCACCTAGTTCGGTGCGAGAAAATGATAATAAACCATTTCTTATTATTACAGTATTACGTCAATATGCCAGATTAATATTCATCGAGAAAAGAATTGATAATGTCAACCAATCATCAGAAATGGCTTCCAGACTTTAGGAGGGTCCCGAAGGGGTAAAATTGGAGCTGGGATTGGCCTTCTTCAGGGGCTGGGAAATGGGATTTCATGCACTAGGACTGGGATTCATGAAGCAAAAACAATAGAAAAATGGGAATGGGATTGAGAATTAGGCAATACAGACTGGGATTGTGAGATTTGAACTGGGATTTTGAAAAAATGCTTGTCTGGGAAATGGGATTAGGACACCCCATTCAGGACCCTCCTTTAGCACCTGCATTGCCAACGAATATTAAATTTGCCATAATTTTTTCTAATTTTAGGAAATTTTAGCTAGTTCTGGTGTTATATTAATGTACTCTTTTTATACTTAAAAAGAGAAATCATTAAAAGGGGAAGTTAGACTGAATATGAAAATTGTACAGAAATAATGTATTATGAATAAAAATGAAGTCCATAAATTTGATGATATTCAATTTAGAGAAAAAGGGAGATGAATGAGCATTATACTCATCAGAAAAAGTTATAATCCTAGTAGCATTTTAAGGAGAGAAATAAGGGGGTTTAGATTAGTTCAGTATTTCCCCATCAATATCTTACCCCTTTTCATGGAAATCCCCAACCCCACAACCCCCATGAAAATGAACGCTACGAAAAATAAAAAGGACGATTATTTCAAAAGGGTTTCTTTACATTACATTACATTCCTGAGTAATTTCTTTAATATGGATCCAATAAAATCTCTTTGCAGATGGTGGAGGGGAGGGGAGGGGAGAGGGCCTATCATCAAAACATCCACTTTCAAGTTATTTTAATTTGAAGTTAATTTATAATTTATAGACTAAAAAAAAGAATTGGTATTTGTCTAAAAAAGGAATACTGCCAATAAGAAAGTAGAAAGTAAGAGGTTCTGAGTCTGAGTGAAAGAAAGAGAAAAAGAGAAATGCTTGGATTTGATTGGCTGATCGTGTGACATTTGCATTGTTGGCTGGGAACAGCGATCGTCGTCCATTTCAAAAGACAAGATGGCGAAACATGGTTGGAAATCAAGTCTAGAGGACAGTCAAATAGCAGGACTTTATGATTTGGGAGAAAAATTAGGCAAAGGACATTATGCAGTCGTTAAAACTGCAAGACATGTATTTACTGGCGAACAAGTAGCAGTTAAAGTGATCGACAAAACAAAATTAGACGAGATATCGAGGGAACATCTCATGAAAGAAGTACGGTGCATGAAACTTGTACAACATCCGAACGTCGTTAAATTATACGAAGTAATCGATACAAAAACTAAATTATACCTTATCCTTGAACTGGGCGATGGTGGAGACATGTATGACTATATTATGAACCATGAACGAGGTTTAACTGAAGAAAAAGCTTGCTACTTCTTCCGACAAATCGTACTTGCCATTGACTATTGCCATAAGTTGCATGTCGTACACCGAGATTTAAAGCCTGAAAATGTCATCTTTTTTAAGAATCAGGACTTAGCAAAGCTGACAGATTTTGGGTTTTCGAACAACTTTATACCAAACCAGAAATTGGAGACCGCTTGTGGCTCTTTGGCGTATTCAGCACCCGAGGTTTTACTGGGAGACGCTTATGAAGCGCCTGCTGTTGGTAAGATATTTACTGGTTAATATCAACTAACCCATGCAATTTTGTAGTTTTACTTTGGATCTTCGGTTTAACATTATTATTGCAACCTTTTTGACTTACAGCTAGTGAAGGCGTTCTTTTAAAATATTACATTTTTGGCTCGGTTGGGTTAAAGGTAGAAACATTCCAAGACGATCGATGTTCAAATCTAAAGCAATCTTGGGCCATATTTATTTGCTTTTCTTTATTTGGAATTGTACATTTTGGAATCGAGTACTTGGAGGAGGAAATATGTTAAGAACTGTTTTAACGATTATATTCGATGGAAATTATTTTGAAAATGCCAATGTCATTTTTGGTGTAAAATGTGAGCTTACCAGCTTTGATTTTCAAATCACATTAAATGAGCTTATGTTTATAGGTGTTGTTTTCCTTATATGCACCAAAGGACATTTTCCGCTGTATTCACTCGCTTTTTGCTGTGTTGTCTTGATGTGTTTTAGAATGTTGATAGAAGAGGGCAAAAAGTAGGAAATTTGGATATGATAACAAGCTTACATATGTAGACCCACACAGAAATTGCATATTTCAACATATAATTTACTTACAGAACTTCAAATTCCATATTAATCAATGAAGATAAAATTTATTCAAGTTTCCAAAAAAATATGAATGAATATGATTAAACATCTATTAAATGTCCATATTTGATGGACCATCTTGGCATTTTAAAGTTGCCTGGTTAGCAAACAATGTTGTGATGTGAGCCTGAACATGTCTTTGATCATGCGCAGAAATGCATTTTCCATCTGTATAAGGGTAAAGTTAGATAAGGTTGCAATTCAAATCAGACATGTTTAATGAGATTTATTTATGATCAACTATGATTACAGATGTGTGGAGTCTAGGAGTCATTTTATATATGTTGGTCAGTGGTGAGGCACCCTTTAATGAAGCCAATGACAGTGAAACATTGACAAAGATAATGGATTGCCGCTATCAAGTTCCTTCACATGTTTCCAGTCTGTGCAAAAGGTAATGATAATTCACTGCTGGTCCTGTATTGTGGGGTTGGTTTGATTACTAGCTTTCAAGGAAGTCCAAGTCATAGGTGTATTTATCATTCTTATCACTTGCTGCTAGTTTAGAAGTTGCAGTTTCCTGTACCCTATGCCTAACTTACTCTTACAACCTTGCAAATGAGGGTTTTCCCATTTCAAATCATATCTTGCCCTAGACTAATGTTTTTTGTTTACAAATAATCACAAAACAATAATTAAACATGGATACAACTGAATCAAAGGAGAATTATTCTCAATAGAATGGCAGTGGATCTGAATGGGAAGGAATGACACACCCAATTGCAAGGTTAAGATATCTATGAACTCAATCTATACAGCAACAGTCCATGCAGTTTTTTGAAAGAACAGAAACAACAAATCAAAATAATGTATTCCTTAGCCTCATTTCCAGCATGCTTAGACGTGAACCACATCATCGTGCCAGTTTAGAGGAAATAATTAACCATCCCTGGTTACAGCAAGGTAATACACCATTAGTGCCCTTTGATGTGCCGCTGGTTGCAGAATTACCATTGACACAAGAGGAACATTTGACATTAGTGGATAAGATGGAAACAGGAAATTTAGCCTCAAGAGAACAGATTTTGAGGTAATCATTTGACACTTTTCTCTTCTATTTCAAAATAGCAATTAAGGGATATACTAAGCTCTTTTGGCCTAGGCTATTTCAGACCACATCTCTTAATCTCTTCATGTAACTTCTCATATGAGCTATTGGCATGTTCTAAGTAATAGATAAGAGATGATTGGGAAACCTTTATGGGGATTTAAAACGTTGAACTGCAGGTGAGCCATTTTAGCTCCATAAAGTTTGGAAAAGAATCATTTATCTTGTCAAACATGTAGGATATAAGTTGAGTCATGTGAAGAAGGCACTTTTAGCCGAGGAATTTTGAGTTAAAGTTGTGTACAAATCAGGACGAATTGCATACAATATTCACCTCCAATTTTCCAATAAACGCACATGTTCTTAGGAAGTACACAAGTTGCATCTCCTGCATTTTTTACTCATTTATTCACACTGATTGCTAGTAAAATGTTGTTTTAATTATTATCATGATTTATAATTATTATATTGTTACTACTATCAAAAAATGATTGCTATTATATGAGGCGCCATATAGGACAATATTGTATGACAATAAATATTTATAACATGTAAAATATATAGTTATAATGGCGCAC
>WUCR03310439.1:0-12102 GCA_009858155.3 Phymanthus crucifer
CTTATTCTAAAAATAAAACGAAGGGCTGATATGATGGGTACCAGGGATTCCTTCTCTTATCTCATTTTCTCTTGATGAATTCTTATGGCAAACAAGTAAAAGCAACCCCAACCCTACGTGTGGCAGCCGTAAATTAGCCTGCGTGCAGCCAGAAAATTTCTCGGAAATAACCGTCTGCAAAACAGCGCCAGAATCCTTGTTCTTTGTGACCCGAAATAAGAAGCGATTTCTGATTGGCTGCTGTCACCACTTCAAATTCTTACGCGAACTCTCATTGGTCAGGAGCATTCAGCCGGAAGAGATTAGAACGAGCTAAGAATTTGAAATGGTGATAGCCAATCAGAAATCACACCTTCACGACCGCCATCATGCGGACCACCACTACCACCACCACTTTCATCATCAGCTTCATCCTCGCTAACGAAGCTATGAATTACTTTCTGTAGAGGGATGCAATGAAGACATGAGATGAAATGCGTTGAAATATACATGAAGTGATTTCTTTTTGTTTCACAGCATCAATGAGAACACAATTGGTGAGATGTTCAAGTTTGACACAAAGGTCATCATACGCTATGATGGCTACATCGAGTGGTATGCACCAACACTCATCAAATCCATTTGTAAAATCGACATCACCTACTTCCCTTTCGATCGACAGACTTGCAAACTTGTGTTCGGTTCCTGGACCTTCACAAGCCAGTATATGCTCCTGGAAGTCAGAGGCAACGAGCCCGACCTTTCAAAGTACACTCCCAACGGTGAATGGGACTTGATCAAAGTAACGAGAAAGAAAAATGTTGTCAAGTACACCTGTTGTGTCTACCCGTACATCGACATCACTTATTCGATAGACATCAAGCGAAGACCAATGTTCTACGTCCAGAATCTTATCATTCCTTGCATTCTTTTGGCAACTCTTTCAGTGCTTTCCTTCTCGCTGCCACCAGGTTCTGGTGAAAGGATTGCTCTGATGATAACATTATTGTTGGGCCTTACAGTTTACATGTTGATATTCACAGAAAACATTCCCAAGACATCAGAAGTGATCCCACTGATCAACAAGTTCTTTGTGGTTGTTCTCTTTGAAGTGGCAATTTGCTTGCTTGCAACTTCAATCACACTTCAGTTCTACCACTACCACGATCCTGAACGTGATATCTCAGGTTGGCTCGAGTTCTTCGTATTCTCTTGCCTTGCCAAAGCACTAAGGATGAGAATTAAGAAACCCTCACCGTCTCGATTCAATGCAACTTCAAACCCATCCATTAAATCCTCGCCCATTGACCAAGCCAGCCCAATAATGACACGATTACACACCAAGTGTAAATTCTGCAGCATGTCACCGATTAATGGATCAGGTTTTAGGCTATCTGCTACGAAGTATGCTATCGAAGATAAACTAGACAACATTGAAGGCAAGTTGGATGAAATTCACGGTGAAGTTTCCTTGTCTAGGAATCACGAACGCTGGCATTTCGCAGCCATGGTACTGGATAGATTTTTCTGTATCATCTCTGCTCTCATTATTTTTATTTCTCTCATGTCCTTTTATTTGATGATTCCCTACTAGCAAAACCAAACGTTCTAATTCGAACCACAGATATATTTTTTCAAAACTGAACTCGTGGATTTCAGTCATTGCCAAGAGAATGAAATAACTAAAGACACGGCGGCCATGTTGGCTAACAGAACAAGAGACAATGCCGATTCTTGTTCAGTGGACACCTTGAGACTGTCACTTTGTTTACGGTCATATTTTTACCAACGGAAATTTGCTCAAATCTGTGCGTAATAGCGAAATGTCCACAATGTGAAAATAATTTGAATCTTAATTTCAATTTCAACTCTTTTTTTCCGAGTCAACCAATATGGCGGCTATAATGGCCAGCAATTTTCAGGACCATGAAATTCCGAGTTAAAGGCAAACCATTACTGCTTTGCCATAAAAATCTTTCAACAGGTTTCAACTGATTTGAAAAGCATTTTATAAAATAGGCTAGAAAACTCATTAGTCAAAGGTTCGGGGCTCAGTATCTAAGGTCATATGGTGGCAGCGGCGGATGAAAAGACGTATGTTACCATTCGGCTGTTGTGTGATTGTTGTTTTACACAAGACACTGCTTTACATCATGTGGCATATAGGAACTGAGACAAGAAATAGGGAAGTGAAAGTTACGACTCACGACATGGTTGAGGTACCAAGCTAGCCGAACTTTCGTTAAGTTTTCACATTTAGAAATATTGTAAATTTTGTGGAGAGTTTTTCTTATGAGTTGGAAAGCGTGTACGGTACTGCCTTACTGCAAGTGCACAGATTACGACATAGCGAAGGAACATGGTTCCCAATGCTTCCTAGTAATTTATCGATCAATAGTAATCAATCACAACTCTTAGATGGCCGAGTTAAGTATGCTACGGCTATACAGTAATTCGTTCACTCAGGGTTCGTGCAGGCTTCTTGAGAAGACATTCAAGGACATTTCAAGGAGTATTCAAGGACCAAAATTAAAATTTTTAAGGATCACATAACAATGGATGCAATCTTGAATACGAACATTTGTAACAACATTTTTATTCAATGAAAAAGAAAAATATAATGTGGATACGGTGGGATTCGAACCGCGTCCGACGACAGATAATTAATTCCAAAAATAAACGTGCCCGTAAACGCTGACCATACTCCGAGACATCCGCAGAGCCTGGAGCGTCGTATGGACTTCAGACAGACTGCCTTTATCTGCAGAAGTGGAGTTCTTACCCACGAAGGGTTCAGGGGGGACGCTGGCCGGCCCCCAGACCATCCACAGGCCAGCGTCTTGCACCACTCTACGATAAATGCCTCCTGTCAAAGCATTGCTAAGCTTCAAGCCAAACAAATCTCAGTGTTGATTTTTAACCCCGGCTGGTCCGTAGAAGGTTTTTGGAAAAGCGCCCCACATGGGAAGGATTGGCACTGTCAGCAAAACCCCAAAACCAACTCGTGCGGCATATTGTGTTTGTGGCGAAACTGCAGGAAACATTGGACACACTCTGTTTACTGAACATCAACGCAGCATGGAAACAAGAAACGTAACTGTTGTGATACACATGCTGATTTTGCGTCCCGGAAGCAAAACTATTTGCGCGTATGTTCGTTAGCGATGTATGTGTGTGTGTTCTGTACGGAGATATACTGGACAAGCATTCTTTGCTGTTTTTGTAAAGTTTTCAACGAACTTTTATCTTTTTTCAAGGACTTTCCAGTGCCCTTGAAATGACTTTTCGAATTCCAGCACTTTTTAAGGAATTTAAGGACCTGCACGAGCCCTGTTCACTCATGCGCTGTACGCTTCGAACTAAATACGAAGACCACTTTATAATTTGCGCGTAAATCATTGTGAAGCGCGCTAGCTGGCTGGCAACCTCCACCATGCCGTACGTAGGCCTCGTGATCTCGAATAGGCTAGACAAGTATGAACGAATGAGGTATTTTACAACGCTTTTTCAAAGATATTGTACATGAAAAGGTTATTTATAGGTAGAAGGAATTCATTTAAACGAGTTCGAACGGCAAAACAAGCTAAATTATTTTGCTATGAGCATTAAAAATTATTGTTAATATTGTATCTAATACATATATTCAGCTAATATAGTTACATATTCAATTTTGATATATGAAATAAAAAAACTGGTTAATTATCTTTGAAGATAATTCTTCGAAGGTCTTTTAGTGCCATTTCTTGAATTTGCTTAAGCTCGTTTACACACAAACAATGAGATAAATCATGACTATCTGAAAACTATTGGCCTGTCGATGGTGCAACCTGACTAATAAAGTTCTTATTAGTTTCTATTGTTACTGTTGTTGTTGTTGTTGTTGCTGCTGCTGCTGCTGCTGCTGCTGCTGTTGTTGTTGTTGTTGTTGTTGCTAGTAGTAGTCCGTGATGTGAGGACTATGGTGCGCAATATTCAAATTATAGAAGACTTTGAGTTTGTGTGAATTTTTCTTTTATCTTGAAAATGTTCTTTTTTTGCAACCATCAATCTGCCCAGAAACGTCTTGGACGCGAGACAACCCACAGTAAGTTGCGCCTGTCAATTGAACTTTCTCAATGGCCCTAAAATCGTAGCCTGCGCTGCATCCGGAATTTTTCTTCGTAAAGACGGAGTTAACGAGTAAACGTAAACGTTCGAATGCGCGCAGGCTATAAAATCGGGAGCTCAAAGTTTTCTATTTGAAAAGGTATCAAGCTGGTTTGTGGTGTATACATGCGGTTTATAATCTGTGGATAATTGCTCGAGTTACCGGATCTTTTGCTCCTCCTGTTGTTTTATGGTCTACCAATATCCTGCCTCGTTGTGGAAGACTTTAAAAGCATACAATTCGATGTGGTTTGTTATACGCCAGTTTTCCACTACATTATGTTACTTTGCCGAGATAGCTTATTTTACCGTACTTGGCGGTGAAGTGGTGACCAAAAGGAACCATAAGGGCGAGAGCTATTACATTCTGCGTGCGTACACACTAGGTATCACTGGAAAAATCGTGTCTTCCAGATCACGGAAATCATTGCGACTTCCAACAAATTTCCATGATACTTCCACCCTTTTGGACACTTCTATGGTATGGATATTTGTTGGAAGTCAACTTCCAACCATTTGGACGCTTCCATGGTATGGAAATTTGTTGGAAGTATCATGGAAATTTGTTGAAAGTCGAAATTTCCATGGTCTGGAGAGGACACGATTTTTTCCAGTGCATGCGCGATCCCTGTCCATCGTTACTTGTACCGATGATAGTTAGCCTGAAAAATACTTCAGGTAATGGCAAGTAGACAGCTGCTAAAAACGAATTGTATTTTTTGTAGAGATTTGATATTGAAACTATTAATGATAAGCATCACAAGTACTATCGCTAGATGCACGACATTCAAATGGATTTTTCTGCTGGTGATTTGCGTTATTTGTTGAGAAACAGACTCCATATACAAGTGTGATCATATTGATCATTGGTAACAGACATCATGAAAAATGAAAATCAGTAGTCTACGAGTGTGTATTCGAAATCACCTTTCTGTAAACCGATTATGATAAAGCAAGCTTAATAAGAAGTAGGATGTTCTTATCACAAGTGCATCTTCTTACCAGAATGAATACCTTTGCTAAAAAGAAAGATAGGACACTGGCACAAAGTCGACAAATAAACTAAAATCATTCATGAGCAATGGACTTCACTTAGCGCACAGATCGACGTGCTCTGATTATGCATATTTGAATCAAACCACAAGAACATATGGGGCTAATTACTAAGATCTTAATGTTAGAATATGGAAAATGAGAGGACATCATTTAAAGATGAACTTGAACTGAGTCATTAAGGAAGTAGAATTTTGATATACAATTAATCTAATACCAAACAGACCACAAATTTTTGGCTTGATTTCTAGGTCGTGATGGTTAGAGATAAACTAACATTAGCTGGTTTGACGTGTATTTGTGCGTGGAAGGCATTCAACAGTGTTAAAGGTGGTTGCATTGAGAGTGCAACGAACAGTCAGAGACACAGATCACAGACCTCAAAGACCTTGGAAGTACTAAGGTGAGTTCGTTTGGGCCATGATGTCATATCTTATCATTTTCTCTATCAAATTTTCACCACGCACTTTCTGCGACATCTTGGAAAAGACACTACCTTGAGCAAAAGTGACTAGTACTGTTACTGGTTCAAAAAAAGATCATGTCCTCTTTCAAAAGTTCTCATTTTCGTCGTATATTCGAACTCCAAGCAGACGTAGTAGTAGCGAAATGGTTTCTCTATTCTGGGATTGCAAATTCAATTGCTTGACTTAGTTCCATAGGAATAGTCTTGGTCTCGCCCTTGATTAAAGAGTAGAAATTTCCTTTAAGGTTTTTTTTTTTTTTTTTTTTTGCTTTTACTCCCACCATAACCAAACTAATACGCAAAAATTCCAATTCAATCTGTGATTAACTTGCCGCCCTGATAACCTGAATATTAGACCCAGAGTGCCCTGACAGTGGATCAGCCAGAGGTTGTTTCAGGGTGTTATGAAAAACTTAACTCTTCGTTATCATTTAGTTTTCAGAAGCCTCTCGTAAAAGATCTATAGACAATGGACCATAAGACTGCAGTTGGTATATTCATTATCTTTGTCATCGTGGGATGCACATTTCTTCAGATAAGAGGTAAAGACCTTTTTGTCATTTCCGAAGTTGACATTTTGGCGACAAATTTCTTTCCAAGAGTGATGGGGTGAGTGATATGGGTCTTATATGAGGCTTTTAAAAAGTTTGGGATTCACGACGTAGAACAAAAGCATAGGTCGAAGTGAAAAATAAATGAGAGTGGAAAGTTGTTGCTGGAAATTGCTGGTCAGGCATCCTAACTGGACCATTAAGGATATTTCTGATTATTGCTGAATTGGTCCTCTACGGTATGGCACAAAATCAAGGATGCGCCCTTTCATGACAAGTTGGAACTTTTACTCCCAAATAGCGGAGCTAATACTGGGAGATGAGACAAGAAAGTTACTTTTCAGGACACTTCCTCAATCATCTTCCCAACGTATCGTTGTTGCAATTCTTGTTTTTCTATTTCTTTCTCAGTAAATGGTATAGACATTTCACAAGATAAACTCAAGCAAGTGAAGAAGAACGTGGAGGACCACGAATTGAATTTGTTACGTCGCATAACGAAGGACTACAAACTGATTCGTGAGATAGTGCCTGCTGAGAACTACACCACTCCTCTCACTATAACGTTCGACATTGCCTACAGTCAACTGGTTGATTTGGTATGTTATGTTTGGCTATTTCATTTATCATCATCATCGTCATCATCACCACTATCATCATGACAACCACGATCATCAACATCTCAATCGTCATCATTACGAAAACTTCGTTATCACCACCATAACCACCGCCACCATTATCATCACCACCATCTTCGTTGTCATCATCATCATCACAACCACCATTATTAAAATCATCTAATAATTATTATTTGTCGCACTTAAATGAACAAAGTTGATGGACTTTTTTTTTTCCTAAGCGTAATCTTTTCGTGAAACTATTTTGAGTGGACTCTTAACAAGGCGAGTGCACCTGAGGTTTACACGTTACTTAAAGTATTCGCCCCTTTGCAACACTGGTAAAAATATGTCCTCTCCAGATCATGGAAATCATTGCGAATCCCAACAAATTTCCATGATACTTCCAACCTTTTGGACACTTCCATGTATGGAAATTTGTTGGAAGTCAACTTCTAACCTTTTGGACACTTCCATGGTATGGAAATTTGTTGGAAGTTAACTTCCAACCTTTTGGACACTTCCATGGTATGGAAATTTGTTGGAAGTCAAAATTTCCATGATCTGGAGAGGACACGATAACTCCAAATGATCAGTGCTATCAGTTTCAAATGGACTCGCAGGTAAATTTCCTTTCTCAAAGCATTGTCATCTTGGTTAATGACTGGAATACATAAAAAAAAACTATATAAAGCTAAATAAGGCATTTTAAGACATTACATTTGTTCGATCCAATTTAGTAATTCAGGGTTGTTTTTTTTTTTTCATTTCGTCTCATGAAAGCACTTTGTGATGATATAATAGCCATCTGTTTCGTTTTAATGGGTCTCTCCGACGCCGATTCTGTAAGTGTGCGCATCACTTTTAGACTTAAATCCTCCAACGACACATACTTGCTAAAAAGGTGAAAGAAACAAAGCTTTATCTTGTTGATACTTCAGTCAAAGTATGAAATTCATCTCACTTGGGTAGTTACGAGTCTCAATACTCAAGGCTTTGTATCGGGTTCAATGATACTAGAAATAGCGTCTAGTTGCGTGATCTCTTCAAGTACAAGTGGTTTGAACTTGGCTTTGTCGTACTTCAACATATGTTATGTAAGATAGATGGATTAAAAGGATTTGTCAAATGTTTGAGAGGATAATTTCTTTTTTAAATGGACTGAAAGATAACCAGGTTTTCTTTGATGAATATGGACCGATAAAGGAAAGAAAATCTAAAATGATTACCAGATGCTTCTGTATGCATTTTTGCTTATATCAAGTCTTCTTTTTTATCTTATTGTTTTCTATTCTACCCGGAAGGGACCCATCTCTCTAGTTGTAGTGATCTTTAGGCCTAGTTATTTTTATAATCAGTTTGTATGCACATTTAACTCAATAAAGGAGGACATTGAGTAATGGATGAGTGATGAGTGAATGGGAGAAATAGTGAAGTGAGTGGGTGGATAAAGGATGAAAGAATGGATGAGTAATTAATTGATGGAAGGAATCGATAGGTAAGTGGGCGAATAGACGTAGAATGAATGCGTTAATACATGGATTGGAAATCAACGGATGAATTGGCTGGCTGGTTGGCTGGCTCGGTGGCCGGGTGAAGAGATCAGGATGAATGGATAGATGAATGGAAGAGAGAATGAATACATAAGGATTGTTATAACCTTACAAAAATGCTCTGATTTGCTTCACAGGACAGCAAGGATCAGATTTTAACCAGTTACATCTGGGTTCGCCAGGTAAATATACTCTACAACATGGCGATATTTTCACGAAACTAACGGGTAAAAAGCTGACGAGGTTGATTGGAGAGACAAATACATTCCAATTCCTTTCAAAAATGCTTTGCATAACTAAGAGAACCGAAATTCGTTGAAAGGCCATAAAGTAGCTAAAAATGATTATGCCTAAAACCTCGTAAAATTTTAATGACTACATTGGATGAAGGTTCGAATTTAGTCTTACAGTAAGCTTGATCATTTGTTTATAGTTTTAATTCTTCAAATTGTTTTCCCTACAGTTTTGGAACAACACAAGACTGTCGTGGAATCCTGCCGATTATGGAGAAATTAAATCTTTGCACATTGACCCTAAACTGAGTTGGGTACCTGATATCGTTCTATATACAACAAGTAAGTTTATCATCGTGAACTTTATGCTTTGTATATAGCATAACAATGATAAGTTAATAAAAACAATGTACCAAACTTTGTACAAGTGTTTTTATCAGCCACAAATAGTTGATAGTTATTTCAAAAACAATTCTAGAATTTACTCACAAATGCTTTAAATAGCTGAAATGTCTTGAGCTTTACTGACTCCAAAAGGGATAGTTCACCTGGTTGTATATTCTTCATTTCCCTTCACAACTTTTCTGTATAATTTTACATCTAAGGTTGGCCTTAAGAAGTGTTTTTGTTCTCTTTTTCTGTCAATAATCCAGAGATATTTTCGTTAAACTTTAGTACACTCTTGATTGAACTCGATCCGCCATTTTTTTATTTCCAGCTTGTAAAAAAGGCGCGAAAATAGGGCGCGCGCGCGTCTGGCTCAACATGATAATGAAGTGGTTAATGATTGGACCCAGTGGCTTTTCTTTAATGTTATTGGCTAGTTTACTCGGCAAATTGATTTTAGTCTTATCAAGAAAATGCAAACGTGGCCTCATTCATGCTATTCACTCGTCGTGCCACTCACCCTCTCACTGTGCCCAATCACAGGCAGCCCAAGCAATGCTCTTTTACACACAACTGAGTGCACTGACTCTAATTAAAACACTTGTGCTGAAGAAATGCCTTGATATTCTGGTGGAGAAAATGTCATTCTAAACGACGATTTGGTCGAAAAGTCAAGAAAAATGATGTAAAGTTCATTTTCAGACGATTTTGTGCTCGAGTTTGGAGCCGTTACAGGTGAGAGTTTCCAGCCTTTCCTCTAAATATAGTAAAAGAAACAAAATATTAAAAACTCGGTAAATCAGGCTCCGATAGAGCTCAAACTTCGTAGACTAGTTAAGAAATACACTGAAAACAACATGTTAAAGTTTCATAAGGATTTGTTGGGATAATTTTTACATTTCTTCAGCACAAGTGTTTTAATTAGAGCAAGAGAGCATAAATATTTATGCTCTCTTGATTAGAGTCAGTGCACTCAGTTGTGTGTAAAAGAGCATTGCTTGGGCTGCCTGTGGCCCAATCAAAGTACCAAGACACCGCAAGGCACGGCACGGCGCGGCGCGGCGTGGCATCGCATGGCATTAAACGTAGTTTATAACTTGGGGAGCCAGTATCAGTTTGTTTTGATAATATAAAAGAACTTGGAACATTTCTAAACTATCTCTTTCCGCAGCATCAATGAGAACACGATCGGTGAGATGTTCAAGTTTGACACAAAGGCCATCATACGATATGATGGCTACATCGAGTGGTTTGCACCAACACTCATCAAATCCATCTGTAAAATCGACATCACCTACTTCCCTTTCGATCGACAGACTTGCAAACTTGTGTTCGGTTCCTGGACCTTTACGAGCCAGTTTCTTCTCCTGGAAGTCAAAGGCAACGAGCCCGACCTTTCAAAGTACACTCCCAATGGCGAATGGGACTTGATCAAAGTAACGAGAAAGAAAAATGTTGTGAAGTATACATGTTGTATTCATCCCTATATTGATATTACATACACTCTCCACATCAAGCGAAGACCAATGTTCTACGTCCAGAATCTTATCATTCCTTGCATTCTTTTGGCAACTCTTTCAGTGCTTTCCTTCTCGCTGCCACCAGGTTCTGGAGAAAGGATCGCTCTTGTCATTACACTCCTTCTCGGTTTGACAGTCTACATGTTAATATTTACCGAAAATATCCCCAAGACCTCAGAAGTTGTTCCTGTGATCAACAAGTTCTTCGTGGCGGTACTCTTTGAAGTGGCACTTTGTCTTCTTGCTACGTCAATCACCCTACAGTTCTATCACTACCACGACCCCGAGAAAGAAATCCCTGCGTGGCTACGGTTCTTGATTTTTTCCTGCTTGGCAAAAATGCTGAGAATGAAAATGAAAAAAGCGACTCCAAATGAGCTTATAATGTCCAGTCATTCAAAAAGAGATCGCCTGTCAATGAGTCAGTTGCTCACCATCAACCACTCCCACAAGTGTAGAATCTGTTACACGTCCAAAGGACCAGATTGCAAGTCACCATCTTGTTCCACTAGCTCTTTGCTTCTGGATCGTCTGGATGGCATACAGTACAAACTGGATGGTCTTTATCGGGCTACGAGCGAAAAGGTTGCTTTGAAGACGTTCAAGGAGCAATGGCATTTTGCGGCTATGGTGCTGGACAGGTTTTTCTACATCGTGTCTGCTGCCATTATCTTTATTTCGCTTGCTTCTTTTTACATAACGATTCCTGCATGACTTGCCTTTAAACTGCGATGTATCATGTGATATTAATCCTCAGTGTGCCCACACCATGACAATTTGAGGTCAAAGATTAGTGGGTGGGGAGGGGAGAGGGGGGGGACAGGAAATTAATGAGAGCTAAATTCCTTCAATCAGTTGGACAAGCATGATGAGCCGTGATTAATTTTCTTTTTTAATTTTTAATCTGGTTGTCTGAAAATAAAGTCAGTTATTCCATTATAACTGTATTCTAATGGACCTAGTCCTTTTTCCTTCTTTCCTTTCTTCCTTCCTTTCCTCTTTCGTTCATTCTCATTTTTACCATAACTTGTACATTTCTCGCGCGCTGATTGGCTAAAAACTATGGTCGATTAGAGGCTAGACTAGCCTGCGTCACATCCGGAATTTTCTTCGTAAAGTCCGTCTGCGTAACAGCGCCACAAAGCTTGTTCTGGACCCCCTGCGAATTGCACGATGATATATAATGAATTGTGATTGGCTCCTAACGATACTCATTCTCACATGAACTCCCATTGGATAACACCATAGAACCAGATGTTTGTTGTTTTGCTCGAAATATTTGTAAAAAAACTTTGCTTTAAGTGGTGCCCCAGAAATTTTTTACCAAGATCCCTTTTCTATTTATAACTACTTCGTTTTGTGTGGTTTGATAGACCTAATTCGTGGTCCCGCTTGCTTTGCGAAGGATTTAAAGTTGTTCACTATGGCTCATTTTTGCGCCACTCAGTCGAATTGTTGACATTTTGTCAAGTAAACCACAGGCATCCCAAGCGTTAAATTCGCAGTCAGTTTTGGATTAGAATATCTTAAATTCGAGCAAAATATACGCAAATAAAGATGCCTTTGTAAATGACACTGTGTATTGTCGTTTATTTCC
>WUCR03310504.1:0-12099 GCA_009858155.3 Phymanthus crucifer
GGTTTAGACGCCGACGACCCGTCCATGCAGCAGGTAGTACTGGATTACATGGTACCAGTAGCAGGAAAGCCTGACCTGACCTGACCTGATTTACTTTTTTTGCTTTCTTGGAAATGCTTCATACAAACCAAGAATAGGATATTAGTAGAACGATTATTTTGCAGCGGAATTTGTAACCGACTGCGCATGCTCAACCAACCACCATGCTATATTCGAGTCAATCTCGTACCCAGAGCCCGCGTTTGTCATGGTCTGCGGCTTCCTTGGCGCAGACCAAAAGGATCGCAGGCTCTGGTACGAGATTGTATTCCGAGTATTTATTACCGAGATTTCACGCTCCCTCCAACAAATGGAATTACACTAAGCTAACATAATGCCCTCGATTCCAAATACTTTTTCACTTACGTCGTAGATAATGTAACAATCCCCCATGTAGAACTTGCCATATTCTCCTTCGGGAACGCGTTCCATGTCTCCTTTCTGGAATGCGAACGAATGATGTACATATTAATCTGATCTACATATCTGACTTCCAAACGTAAACAGTCGTAGGATAACCAGGTAGAAAAATAGCACAAACAACCGACTTAATTAGGGCAAACAAAGAGACAGACCTTTAGATTGTAGAAAAGGGTGTTTGGCAATTGATTTTGTGCATGATTTTTTATTACCATTCATTGGTATGTAGAATTTTTTTTGGAACACGGAGTAATTTTTTCGGCATTTCTTCTTTTTTTTTTAAAATCGTGCTCAAATTTTCAGCTATTGGTTTTTGCTCACTTCTCCCAATAAATCTAATGGTTATCCAAGGATCCTCATAAACCCCATGCAAGCCTTTTGCTGTTGGGGGCCGTAGCAAACAGTTTTCCATTTCACATTTCATATATCTACATTATTCGGTTAATTGTCCGTCTGTTCAAAATTGAATCTTAACATTCTTCAAAATCCATGGGTGACAAAGCTCTCTTCAGTTGGTATTCAGTTTGTGTGAAATATCTTACATTGTCTCGCCAGATGAGAAGAGCAGAGGTTTTACACTTTACAGCATCTACATCCGCCTTCATATCACTATCAATACCACGACTCGTCTCCATCTTAGATTTGATTTGGAAGTGTCTGAAAAGGGAAATAAAACAACAATTTAGTACGTTCGATTATAAAAATCGCGAGAAATAGTCCTTTCTGGGAGTAAAGGTACAAACCTAATTTAACCCCCCGATAAATCCGATGTAACGTCATTGATGATGTCATGCCCTCATTATTTATGCAATTCTCAAACAAAATTTCTTCCGAGTTTGAAATCTTTCTAGACCATTCCAAAAACCATCGAACCTTCCGTAACGTCATCACTTTTAATGTTCTATTGATTTCCTCATGGCGATATAATCTTCGTAATCCTAGAATCGATATGTTTTTGGGATCAAATTCATTTGTTTTCTAAGAGCCGAAAGCTTATGAACATTCGTTCGCAAAACTTGAAGGCTCACCCACCCGCCGATACATTGTTTTTATTGCACAATATATATTGATTCTGAATTAAAGTGAATTTTAATTCAAACCTCTCAATGATTCAAGCACGACATTCGAGTAAACGTTTTCTCTCGAAACTTTAGAAGTTTCCAGGCATTTGTTTAATTAACAGTCAGACTAGTACATTATTTACCAAACAAGTTCCAAGTAGTTTTGTGGACCCACCCACCCGCTTGATTTATATAACCCCCCCATTGTATTCACTTCGCAGATGAATAAAGACTTATAAAAAGGAATTCTTTCGTGGCTTAATAGGATAGACCAAGCAGAAACTCAAGCCCGAGTTTATGCACGGAATGCTAGTGAACACTACTGAAAATAAAATGAATACGAATTTTAATTTCCAAATATTACCAATTCGTATGGCAATAACCTAAAAATTGGTATTTCTTCGTCAACCTTCAAGTACAACTTTTACTCGAGAAATAAAGAATTTATATTGTGAATTGCAAATATCACAATCACAAGAGACTAATATAAACTTTAAGCCCAATTCAACATCATAAAAATATTAATTTTTAATTAATAAATAAATGTCTGATAAAGTAAATATTCTAAATAGAACGGTACTTAATGATCCGTGTTAACAATTCTTTTCAAGGTTCAAATCTTTTTAATGACAGTCATATATGAATTTAGATGTTTACGCTAAAGTATTCACTAGATATCCAAAAAAATTCAACGTTAAAGTTCGTTGCACTTATGGTATTCTTAATGTACAAAACTTTGAAGATCTTTGAAAACTTGGTATAAAAAAATACCACAAAATGTACAAGAAAAAAGCAATTCTTGAAATACAAAAATAAAACGATTAAATTCGAATACTTTTACGAATAAAAGTCGTTATTGCCAATTTTTCACACCTCGGAAAATTTCTTTTCCATTATTAAAGATATTGAATACGTTTAAGCCGATTGGGCGACGAACTATAGAAAGAAATTCAATAAACCCATGAATATCGTATGTTACAAGCTAGTTTCTTGTTTTGTTTTATAAACATCTCGTAGATGATCGACGACGGGTATCATTCAAACCAGAATAATCATTTTTAAGTAGTTTTGTGTTAACAAGAATTAGGGACATTTTTTCAACAATGCACTTAAAATAATATATTATTTTTCATGCTTCAAAGAGCAACACACCTACATTTTATTTTAATAAGAAGTTTGGTATTTTTCTCGACGCTAGGAAGTATTGCAAGGTCTTTACGCTTTTGTTTGGAAAACCATTAAGAGTAACCCGAGAATTCTCATGAAATATGGAAAAGTTCTACGCTAATTAGAAAATCATAAAAACCTAAGAATACCAAGTTCGATGCAACTAGGGGAATTAATTTCGACGTTGGAAAGCAGTGCACTAAATCCAAACAAACCGACAAAATAGATATCGACATAAATATCAATAATAATTCGAGCGCAAAGTACTCGAATTCTGAAAATATGCAATAGGAATGGAGGAACAGATCTTCGCTTGAACATAGAGTAAATCATAATAATTATAAGTGGAGAATATTTAGATTATTGCAAACAATTTCTTAATACCTTCTATATATTTTGCAGGTGTCTTACCTTAAGGATCTGTTAGAAAAGTTCAATCGAAAAAAATCCCTTCAAATAAGTTTTATCAACTGCTCGAGACACCCACACAGTGAATGTTGAGAGTTTGTTTTCAGATTTAAAAGCCTTATCCGGGATATTACAATCGTGTAGGCGTAGACACCCGTCATGCAATCATCGCGTCATTTGTCAATAACTGCTTTAAAAATTCTACATTCTCCAACCGAGAGGTAATCGATGCTTAAGATAAAAATTGTTGAAAAAATCAATTTTGGAATTTTGTCCATTTTTCAGGCTGGCTTTTTGTATGAATGCAACGGAAAATTTGAAACATAAATATCATTGCCACTTCCAAACAACAATCTTAATCGAATACCTTGTCACGCAACATATAACGTGACACAGCAATCAAAAATCTAAAAATAAATATGAATTTGACAGGAATAGTGAACAATATTTAGCTAGAAAAAGGTATTTCTCAAGGTATTTAGAAAAGCTTTGAATTGTTTTGCTATTCTTTCTAAAACTCTTTTCAAAAAGTTTACTAAGATAAAGTATCGAGGTATTTGTTTTAATAACGCATTGTAATGCCACTAATTAAAATATTCTAGAAGACTCGTTAAAGAAATAAGAAATAAGAATAAAGTAGGAATTGAAAAAAAATTATTTGTGGCTAATATTTCGAGTTTTGTTTCTAAAATGGAACTTGTGTGTTGTGTTCCCACGGTCGAGGTTGACAAGTCTAGAAAATAGAATTTCATTCAGCATCTGCTTCATGGTTGGTGGTCAAATCCAAACGATATATCAATCTTGAATATTCTGTTTTCTCTCATATCATTCCTTTCCTGCTTCCAAGTGGAACGCGAAGTCTATGCCCGAATGAACAGTCGGCGACTTTGTCCTTATATGGCGTTGAATTCGAGTGTTACTAATCCTCAAACAAAGACAGAATAAAACCACCACTTCAATGCGGATCATGCTGATCAATTCGAGTAAAAAAACGATTCTGAACTCGTCATCTATATTGCATTATCAATAACATTATAGTGTTTACGAGTACTTAAAACACTGGTTAAACAAACTTACAAGCAGATTACAAGACATTAATTCGAGTTACGAGACCTTTAATATGGCGCAGAATATTTGGTTGTTTTTGATTTTTCAATATTGACGTAATGATTCCCACGCTTATGTTCAAAACACCCCTAAAGCATTTAAGAGATTTTTGCAACTCAGTGGTTAATCGAATGACGTCACCAGTTTCCCATTTTGATTTGTACCAGAATGCTTTGAAAGAAAAATCTTGTGACGTATTCAGTCTTTGATATCTGACAAGTTGTATTTCAAATTCTTTTACTTCGAGTAACCATGATAGACTAACATGGTAAACGAAATATGAATTGATTTGTGTGAATGGCAAGTTTTGCTGTAAACGTTTTAGAAAAGTTTTCATTTTTTTTTTATTTAAATGAATATCTACCCGATTCTCGAGACTATTTAATACCGCTGCGACACACTGAGAAAGGGGCTTTTCGCCTTGTACAAGTTTTACAACGAAAGAGAAAGAGTATTTGACATTATGATTTGCAAACGAACTTAGCTAAATTTTGCTTTATCGAGTAATCTTGCCTAACAAAAGGGCTAGAATGCGTAACAGACTCAAGAATTAAAATTCTGCCGCCATGAAACGTCTCCGAGGATGCATAACTTCATGCAGAGAATTAGGTATTTGCTCAGGAACCACATCGAACTAGAATATAAACTTACATGGTATCCGGACCAGCTTCGCCGTTTGTCGCACCTCCATACACTCCATTCTGGACAGGATTTGAACCTACAGTACCGTTCTGCATCATTAGCGGAACCAGGAACCTTTCCACAGAAGACACTTCACCAGAGCCAGAACCGTAGCTGAATCGAGTGTGATAACTGGCCTCAGAAAGCTCACATTTGTACCAAACTTGGGTCCCTAGAGAAAAAACTTACACTTTTTTCTTGGCATTATTCATGCATCGTTAAAAAAAGATACATACAGGTTATCGTAGAAAAATGTTGCTGTCTATTGTCCAATTCCAGGAAATTTTTTAATTGTGCATGCTTACTCCTCAAAAGCGTGCAAAACCGCGTGCAATGGTGGCTTTTTAAACGATTTTTTCGTGAAATGATCTTGTCGGAGGATGAGAAGGCTATGTATGAATTTCTGAAGTGATCGATCCACACTAACCGCACCCATGCATTTGATTGAATGAATTTTGATTGGCCGCTTTTTTGTTTGTGCATTGATTGTTTTTATTGTTTCATCAGTACTGTAATCAGTCTCATTCATCTCAAATCAATAGTCATTTTCTTGCGGATAAGAGTTCTTTATTTGCCACATATGTCTACAGTACTCATGTGCAGGCATTTTTACAAACTGTACTTTGATTTTGGAAGTGGCTGTATGAGCGGTTGCTGCTCAAGGTCTTCAAAAGTGTAAATGAGCAGTAATTTCAGTTTAAAGAATAACGCGAGAAAATATCAGATAGGGGGTAGCTGGTTCGATTCTTGCCAGAGCCACTTCTGTTGGTCAAAATGAATATTTGCGAAGGACATTGAGCGGTTGCCGCCCGGTCAAATACTAAGACACAGAGTAACTCAAAACTACCGCTCATGTAGTCTTCCCAAGATTTGGAGTCGGCAACCGCACAATTTTGTTGGAGGTAACCACCCTCAAACTTTTAAATAAAATCTTGAGGGACATTTGAGAACAACACAAACAAACGCATATTATAATAAGAGAATTGGCCTAAACTGACCATGACACTAAAATCCAAGCACTGCTTGCACTGCACTCGTTTCATTATTCTAGTTGCGTTTTTCTTCGGTCTATGTAAACCTTAAAGGTTGGGGGTGGGATGGGAGTTTGCTTCACGGTCTCCCTGTGGTTTACATAGTAACCTAGCCTTTCTTTTCAACATGGCCGCCGCAGTCATGTTTTCTGTGTTGTTTTGAAAATTGGTCACTTTTGCAGGCGAAAAGAAACCAGTCGACGCCAAAAACATGCCCAGAAAGGTATGGAATAGTCGATTCTCTGTTTTTCATGCTTTTGTTTGTGTTTTCTAATGCTATTGTCGTCGATGTTTTCGTAATTTTATGACAACACGGTTTGCTTTGTTCGAGATGAGCGGCTTTTAGCCTTGTAGTGCTTGACTTGGATTGAAACATTTTGATTTGCTTTTCTGCTTCTCCTACTAAGAATCTCATGCTCCAGAGTCAATGACGGTTTCTTACTCCTATTTTCAAAATTGCGCGGCCGGCGCTGTTCACGACTTTTTCTGTGTTTTGGCTGCCGTCAATCAAATATGAAAACGGCTTGTTCTTGCGAAATCCTTGCTTTGTAAATTCTGAAACGAAGCAAACTTGTCTTTCTTTCTGTAATATTCAAACGTTTGAAACTTTAAGATCATTTTGGGCTTTTTTGAATAAAAACAAATCGTCCGCAGTTTGATTGACGGCAGCCAAAACACAAGAAATACCTCTCAAGTGCCAACTACACAGGTCGCGTAATTTTGAAAATAGGTGTAAAAGTAAACTACCATTTCATTTCATTTTAATTTTTGCTTGTTTTCTATGGAAAATAAGAAACGAGGTCCAAAGCCTAAGAGCGAGGCAGAGAATGATAAGGAGAAAGGAGACGAGAGTGAACAAAGTGAGCCGGAGAAAGGGAAACCAACTGCAACAATCAACAAGTCTGACAAAGATGAGCCACTGAAATTGCCTTTTCCAATGAAAAGACCCCGAGGCAGACCAAGTAAGAAGTGGCAAGAACAGCTGGCATTAGCCATTGCAGAAGGACGAGCAGTGCCATTTGAAAAGAAACCCAAGGTATTATGTGCCCAAGGCAGGGGGACCCCCCTCCCTCCCCCCTCCCTCCCTCCATGATGAGAAAATTCTGCTGCTAGACCACTTTAGTCATCAATACCTAATCCGCTGCATGACAATGTTTTTCCAATCCAGACCATGTGTCAGTCCTTATATTATCATTTCTTTGTCCAACAGTTGTGCATGAGGGGATATACTGTATGAATATGGATATACCTTAAACAACGAATCATGTTCTCTAGGCAATGACATGTGGTCTGAAATGGGAAAAAATGTCATGCAGTGGGTTAGGTCCATACGCTATGCCATCACAACAAGCTAAACACAGCTAAAGTTCTATATACCGGTACCCCTTAATGGGGATAAGGAGCATCCATACAGGTACGACTTTGAAACTAGATTCCCCCACAAGCCATGTGGCAAAGGTCAAGCATTAATTGAATAATATTCACCACCCTTACATATTCTCTGGTCAATTTTTCCAAACATTTCATCAGAATAATGTCCAGGTATGACATAAAAGTTGGTTATTCTGGTAACGACTCTGAATAATAGCAGAAATCTCTTCACAAAAGGACTGGTCTAGCTGGCCTGTTCCAACAAATGGAAACACCCTAAAAATGCAAGGAGCATTGTTACTCAGTACTTGATAGGAAGAATTAAGATTTCATATGAAGTCAAGTACATTATTTTTTAAATTCTTTAGATAATAATTTTTTTCAACAGAAAAAGAAAGAAGCAGGAAAAGCAGAAAAGAAAGAAAAAGGTACTGCCAAGAAGGACAAAAAAGAAAACAAAGCACCAAAAACCCCTAAAAAAGATAAAAAAGAAGAAATTCTTGAAACCAAACCTGCAACCCCAAATCCCCAGGCAACCAAGACAACAGAAAAAGAACCAGTTTCAAGTCAAGAACCCCTCGAAGCAGTTCCACCTCCACCTAAGAAGAAACCCAGCATCAGTTACTTAGAAATTCTTCAGGCAGTTTTGGACAAACTTTATGAATATAAGTGGCCACAAGACGAGACTGGAGAATATTTTTTATTAGAACAGCAACTCGGTGACTTCCTTGGAGTTTCATTACAAGCCAAACACCAAGGTATGTTTCAATCCCTACCGCATTTGTCACCAGGTGTACATCAGTATCTTTAAGATAAAATCACTTGTACTATTTTTCAGGTAGTTACACCTCAGTGAGTACACTTGTACTATTTTGTACATGTACCTCATGGAGTACTATTTTTCATGTACATACGCAAGACATTTTAGCTCTTAAATTTAATTATGAAACTTGTTAATATTCACTAGGCAAAAATACAAAAGAAAATCACAACTATAAGAGATTCATCCTGATTTGCATACCACTTTAACTCAAATTTTCTCAGAGAAAAACTGTGCTTTTTTCTTACAAAAATTTCGGTAACATGACCTAATTATACTAGATGTTTTATGAGTAAAATACAAGATTCATGTCTGACCTTGATGCTCATCTGCAGCTGAAGAAAAGTTTTCATATAGTAAAACATATTAAAAGGCCAATGTGATACAATGAAAGTGAGAAAACAAGTGGAAAAGCGAAAAGATACCTCTGTTAGCAAGGTTAGCACTTGCAGGTAATCTTTTCATATTTTGTTTTCAGATCTAGAATTTCATACTATATCAGAAGAAGAAAAGGAATTTCTAAAGGAAAAGAAGATTCTAAGTGATGGTCAACAAGGTAAAGTTACATTCATGGTGGACTTCATGGTGAAACAAAGCAGGTTTCCAAAGTTGTTTTTGGGATGCTGGGGGGAGCTGGAGCTGGGAGCTGGGGGGACTGCAACCCCACTACATGTACTTTTTACTAATATATAGTGTAATGACAATTACTTCATTGGTTCCTTATAAAATAAAATTTACTTTAGGCATATAACCAATAAAATAATAATACTATACATAGAACCAACAAATTTGTAACACTCAGCCCTCCCACTTTTTGACTTCTGCATCGGGTCTCTCATATTTTTGAGTCTCACCCCCCACTTTTTAGGGTGCTCAGTGGTCCTTGAATTAACCGTTATATGCATTCAAGCATTAACAACATCAAGCATCAACAGTACAACCTATGCATAAAGCCATAAAATGAAGAACTTTCTGCTTTAACTATAATTCGTGAAGTCGACATGGCCATTGTTTGAAAAAGCAATATTCATATTAGTAATGAGCTACATTTCATTGCTCTAGGACCCATCCATAAAAAGTTATTATAATATAGCACTTTGAAATGACAAAGGTTTGAGGCCATTGATGGCTGACTGGTTTAGTTTTACTAGGTACCAATTGTTTTCTGTCATACTGGCCTTTATCATTTTTGGATCCTGCCACTTTTTCACCACCCTAGTACTCCCCCACTTTAAAGTCTATTCTGTAAGCCTTAAAAAGAGTTAGTTATAATAGACCTCTTGACCTCCATATGGAAATTGCCCATTTCAGATCACATGTCATTCCCTTGAGATATGTTCTTTTGTTCAAATATTTACACATGAAAGAATCAACTTCCAAGAGTACCATCACGTGGTCTGAAATGGGCACAACAAACAACGAAGGTAAAGAGGTCTATTATAAGTATTCACTGACTTGCTAATTAATTTATTTATGGAATGTTGGGCTCAGCATTATGCATAGTTTGTAAATCATCAAATGAGCAAAAAAAAATTTTACAAAAAAATCATAATGTCCTCTTTAAACAAGCTGGGAGGCAGCTGCTATTTTGAACCTTGTTGGTTATGATTCCTTTATGACACTAGATGTATTGGCTATCAAGACTGATGATGCTGCAATTCTTGTCATGGAACATTATCCCAGCAAGTACCAGGTAAACTCTCTTAATGTTTATTCTAATGTTGACTTACTGTTTATTAAATTAGTATAGGTTACTTATAATTCTTTTTTGCTTTAGGATTTTCTTCAGTTAGCTCACAAAAGAGAAAAATATAAACTTCTCAAAAAGATTGAAGATGAAAAGGTAAACCAAAGTTAGCTAATAATTTGGATCTGAAATTATTCCTCTCCTTATAGGGGCAATTATGTTATCGATTCAATGAACAATTAAAATTTTCAAATTACAATATTTGCGCCCCACTTGTAATTGGCTGAGAAAGTATTGTACGTTCTTTTGTTATATGTTAAAAAATTGTATCATTTGGTCAAGTATATTCATGATAACAATAACAACATGACTTGTCAGGCATATTGTATTATTGTATATTGACTTTTGTCAGGCACCCTCACTATGCTCGGGGGCAAATGATGCTAGTCGGGCCACAAATAAACAATAATATGCCCTTCAAAAGTCAAGTTATTGTCCTATTATTAATAGTACTTATAAGCATATATTAGTAATACATTAAATGCTTTATTTCAATATGTATGTGTGCTGTACACCATACTCATCTTAAATGTAATTTTGATATTTTATTTAGACCATCAAAGAAGGCAAGAAGATTCCTAACCCTCTTAAAAGAGCACTCAAAGATGTTGTGGATTTCAATGCTCAGCTGGCACTACAAAGGAGAGAAGAGAGGTGCTCTTATTTTGATATGCAGACACAGGTAATAGAAAAACTATAACGTGAGGTACAGTATTAAAGGATTTTGTTCCCACTTTCCTTATCTTTCTGAACCATCTTTCCAGCCCTATTTACAAGACAACATAAAGTGTGGTATTTCCAAACAATATTATTTTTACAGTCTGTAAGAGAGCTAACCATTGCTGACTGGCTGAGCTACTAGGGGTTTATTAGTTATAGACCTCTAGTAGCGAAATGCATGGCCATTTTTAAGTATCAAAAATAAATTATGTCAAACCAATTTTTAACATTTTTTGATATTTTATTGGAATGATTACCAGGTTTTTTACTAAAACAATTACATCTCTTTGTCTGGTAGGTTATATCCCACAGCATAGTCAAGGAGTAAAATGAAAAATATACTACTAGATTTGTGTTCAAAAATAGCGTAAAGAACGGATTTAAATGGAGAATTATTTACAATCTTCTGGCCTCATTTCTTGTGTTACTGAATCATAATGCTAATGGTTAATTAAAATTCAATTTGTCCAAACTTTAGATCATCCATTATCCTGTGAACAGAATGTCCAAGCTCCCTAACCACATGACAGTGCCCAGCAAGTACCCAGTGGCTTTGCTCCCAGGACAGTTCCAGGAATACTACAAAAGGTTTGTCTTGATCTGCATGGCTAACTATAGATCACTCTCCAGGATTGTGCTGGCTGGACAAATCTGTCTCAGTGTTACTGAGCCAGTCCATGTCCAGCAAGGCAAAGATTGACTTAGTTTTCAAATACTTGATGTCAATGTTCCAGGGCTTTTGTTCTTTCAATAGCCATATGGACATACAGTATGGTGTAATGTGCACTTGGTGGGTACTGTTACCTACTAGTCCAAGGCTTGAAATAGAGGGCCCTGTCAATGGCCATAAGGCAGGCCAGTATACAGGTTTGGCAGGCAAAGATACTGTAAAGGTGAACTGCTGAATGGTTTCCAAATTGACCGGGAGGTAAAATTGACTGGGCCAGCAGGTGAAATTTACTACCATAGATTGGCTGGCTATAATTTTTCCTGTTTTGAGCCCTTTGTTCACTGCATTTCTTTATTTTTAGCTATTCTCCAGTCATGATGAGAAGTTTCCCTCTTGGTACAGTGATTGACAGCTCTAAGCACAACCAAACCTGGGATTCAAGAAGTTCATTGACTGGAGGTTCTTCAGACAGTTCTGAGGTACATTGCACCATCAGGTTGCATTTATGCATGGCTGAGGTGGAGAGGGGAGGGAGGGCAGGTGATGTTTGTATGTAAACAAATAAACTCAAAACAAGAAGTCATCTAGAATAAAATAATACACAATACACTGTCAGGCAACCTCAAGAAACTTCCCAGTTAATGATATGAAAAATTTCAGATGCCCATAAGTTTAACCTGTCCTCCCAGCAAATACAGCTTTTTAAACCATAATGCACTATTGAGAATTGCACTATTACAGCTAAAATACGTCAGGCGTAACCAGTAGATCCGAGACTTTGAATGTAGTTTTCAAGACTTCATTTGAAATTCAAAATCTTGGCACTGAATGTCTGGAAATTCAAATTATTTTCACTT
>WUCR03310660.1:0-12097 GCA_009858155.3 Phymanthus crucifer
CATATAATAAAAAGAACATTACACGGTGGCTTGAAGATATGAATTTTATTTTCTCGTGGTAAAAACAATATTTTACTTGTTTCCACCACTCGAAAATAAAATCCATATCTTCGCGCCACCGTGTAATATCCTCTATTTATTAAATATATATATGATCATTTCGTAGGTTTTCCGGAGACACAAGTGTGCAGTATTCAGGACAAGGAATGCACGATCCAGGCAAAAAATATGCAGAAAGGTTCAAGTTTATAACAATTGATATACGTATAACTTGAATTACATTTATACTAACAATAATAATAATAACCAAATATATCTCTTCCAATGCCTCAATGGGCACGAATATCGCGAAATTGAGGCTAGCGGGTCAAAGAAACGACCATGTTATCTTGCCATAATGTTGCTAATGGCAATTTTTACGCAAATTGTACGATAATTATATAATAGTACAGTGACTCTGATGACGTCTATTGGAAAACATTCATTTACCAAAAAAACCTTCTATTTCGACTTACCATTTTCAGGAAATTATGTTGCAAATGTCATTTTTTATCGTATTTTTCCGTTACATTTCTACTAACTTTTTCACAGGGAAGACAGTTGTAGCTACCTGCTGGTGTTCTGTGCCATGTGAGGAAAGACGCTTCGATGTTCAAGTGTCCTACTCAAAGTTCCCTAATGAAATTGGAATCCCGATCTTACAGGGAAAATTCAAGGTGAACAGATCAGACGAATATATAAGGTAAAATGGGATTTGTGTTGATTTTAATCTGTCACCACAATGGTAACTTGGAAAAAAGCTTTGGTGTTGGTTTTCTTGGTTATTCATAATTTGCCTGGACAAATCATTCCTCCAGTCCTATCCCCAAAAATGATAATCTTCCAGATTACAATTGGGTATCAATGGGAAGTTGTATCGAGTGTCTGCCTGGACACTTATGCGACAGGCACCCCAGTACACAAGCCTGACTATAATGCAACATCATCTTATATATCACAGAAATAACTTGGTGTTCTTACAAATCGGTTTTGCTGAGCTAGCAATTGAGATGACAGAATTAATTCCAGCATATGGATTCAGCAGTCTTTTTGGTGAGTTTGTTAAGTTTATGTACAAAAATTATTACTCAAAGAAGGAAAATGCTACTGATTACTGACAGCAGTTGATCAAAAAGGATAGCATAGTAACTAAGTACATGTATTTGGTGAATTTTGCAAATGTCTAATTTCAAAGTTGAGAGAGTTAATATCATCTTAGTCAGTCAAGTGGAATAAAAAACATAGCTCATTTCTAAGTATAGCTACAACAAAAGCTTGTCTACAAGAAAATTCTTATTACATGAATTAAAAATATACCAATGACAGAATATTCATATTTATAGCACAAGTTGTTGTTTTTGAACGTAAGCGTTGCCATGCCAACCATTTTTACAAAATCTTTGCATGAGTTGCTGTATCTAATTAAGCTAATCAATTTCTGATGGCATATGTAGCAATAATACAAGGGTGGATCCAGGGGGGGTGAATTGGGTGGCTAGCCACCCCCCTTGGAGATGAAAAAATAGTAAGAATCAAGGACAAAGTAAGGTCTAAAAGGCACTGTGGCTTTGTACCAGCCACCCCCCTTGAAAAGATCCTGGATCCGCCACTGTAATATGATTTTCAGTTATTTACTCACTGATGCATTTTTTCTCGTTCTTCCCTTTTCCCTTCCATCCATTCCAGGTGACATTGGTGGCAACATGGGCCTGTTGCTAGGTTGTAGTCTTCTCACAATTGTTGAGTTTCTGGACTACATCTTTGTCCTGCTTCTGGACAGAGTACGAGGCAGCAAGAAGGCTGTCAATGATTTTCATGAAAATCAAAGAAATGTCGAGTCTCCACAGATCACTAGATGAGAAATGAAGGAAGATAAAATCAAAAACATTTAGTTTGAAAGTGAATTTGTCAAGAATTTAATGCATGTGTAAGAATTAGTATCCTGATTGAGAAAGATTTCCTTTCTACCCCTCCTGTAACAAGAAAATGAAAAGAAACCCCAACATGTATCATTTCAGGTGAAGCAGTGTGGAAAGTTTGTAACATTGTAAAGTGTAGAAAAAAAATTCATACTGGTATTTTGAATTTAAAACAGGCTTTTAGTTCGTTTTTATCCAGAATAGACCTAATCCGCTGCGTGACAATGTTTTCCCACTTCAGACCACGTCATTCCCTACAGAATTTGATTCTTTGTTTGAGGTATATCCACATTCACGTGTCTTCTCATGCACAACCGTTGGACAAAGAAATGATACTCTAGGGAATGACACATGGTCTGAAATGGGAAAACATTGTCATGCAGCGAATTAGGTCTATTGTGAACAGCTCTCAAAAGATTTGTCAAGCAAGGAGAAAAATATAGGAAACTTGTACCAAGCCGGGTAGAGAGTTGAATACCATTTTAAAAGAGAAGAATAAAGCATCCAATATCGGCATAAGTTTTACATGTAAATACTGTATGTCATCACTGATGCCACTTAATGCAGATTTGCCAAGAAAATCTTTCAATTTAATAATTTTCCATTTAACAATTACTCCATAAATATCATTACAATTCTAAATTCTTTATCTAAATTTATGATCACATTTAATTGAATAAATATTACTGACCATGGTTTCAGTAGCTCCTAAACATACTATACTGGTCTAAATGTTCTTCAGCAAATTTAATGTCTTTAACTTAAGTTTCGATAAATATTTATTTATATAAATATTTACTAACATTAACATATTTTTGTTATAAATACAGAAGTTCTACTAGGGACATCTCTTACAGTCACACAGTCATGCTTACAGTCATTCATTTCTGACACAAATATATCAATGTTGCAATTTGATCAGGTTATGTTCAAACTTCTGTTGGAACTTGAAATTTTCAAATTGCAATTTGAAAATTTTAAGTTGGTACTTGAGAATTTGAAATTGCCATCCAGTCGACAATGTAGCTTGAAAATGGCCCCAATGGAAAGAAATTGGGATCTGAAGTTATTCTTTCCCTTATTGGGGCCATTTTTGAGCTACTGTACATTGTCGAATTTTCAAGTACCAACTTAAAATTTTCAACTCTTAAAAGCTCTTTCTGAAATTAAAATGATTTTAACTATCTTGACATAAATCAAACTCTAGAGTGTAAGTAAAATTGATATCTTGTTTGCTTAAAAGCTTTTAAATAGTTAAAACTTCTTCATATTTTAAAGTTTAAGTTGAATCACCAGCTGTTTGGTATTGCTTCGTCTAGAGTTTGAAATATTGGTATCTATGAAACATATTTTACTCCACATTGCAGACCAACTCAAACAAGGAAAAATTTTTTCCTGCATAATGTTAATGCTTGAACTAATTAATTTATGCAAAAAAATCTCAAAATGTTCATGATTTGAGAGTCTGCACTTTAAATTTATCTTGCAATCTACTTTGTCCTCAAACTCATCTTTTAGTCTTGTTTAAACAAGATTAATGAAAGCTTATAATCTTGGTTCCCTAGGTTACTAGTCTCTCTGTCCCACAATGTACCAAAACCTTTCTTTTGATTTATCTGTAAAATCATCTTACAACAAATTTTGAAGGATGATTACAGGAAGAATATTATGTGCACGGTTTTATTGATGCCTTTAAATTGCATTAAAAACTTTTTGATCTTTTAATACTGCTAATCTTTGCTTTTTTCATGAAATAAGTTAAGGTTCTTTTATAAAACAGAATATATGCGAAACCTATCTGTTAACCATAGCAGAAATTTGAATATTAAATTTCCTAGGTTATATTAAAACCTCCAATCTGCCACAGATACATAGCATTCGGAATGCAGTACATACATGAAAATGTACTGAAATTTAGCAATTTTTAAGACCAGTGTTTCCACATTTTAAACCCTTAGGTATATTTTCTGAGCTGTAGAGTGCAATTTGTGATGCAGGCACAGTCAATATGTATAGACGTTAAGATTATAATAACGACTTTAAAGACTTAAATCATCATTCCAGAAAGGTTTGTCTTTTGTTGATTATTCATCTCATGAAGTGCGTGTCTTCCTCTTCAGCCTCTAATGCTTCCAGTAACCAATCTGTTTGGTAATTAGTGTGTATATATCCATTATCATAGGATATTTGGTCATAATCTTTCAGTTTACCAAAATGACTTTTGCCGCTGTCTGGTATGTTCAACAGGCATTGCAAGAGAACATATAGCAATGCATAAATAATGCACACACCAGCACCACATCGAAATACTACTATAGGTCCATACTGGTTGTAAAGGAAAGCAACACCGATTCCTCCCATGCCGTGTCCTACTCCCCAGTACACTACCAACATTATTCCATTAAGTGTTCGCTCCATTCCGATTGGTGCAACTTCTGCGGCATAAGCTGCACATGCCGACCATACACAAGTCATGGAGATGCCTTGGAAGAGTTGAACGGGGAGGATAAGCCATGGGTTTGTGATGTAGGAAAAGCAGGCAAAATGACCACTGTAAGCTACAAGGGCTAGAGCAAATACCCAAGTATATCCACCCAAACGTATCAAATATTTGGAGAGAAACAGCATACAAAGCTCAGAAAATGTTCCAACGACCAGCATTAATGCCATGACTGTCATCGGCCCCTTAATGTCTTGTAAATACCACATCATATAGTTTGACATCAGTGACTCTGCCATTCCCAATGCAAAGAGTACAGACAAGATTGATAGTGCCTGCATGTTGCAACTGACGAACTTGCAGGTGCGTCCGAATCTGTAAAACATTGATGTCTTTGGCTCATAAACATGCAACATAGATGCAAAGAGAAATGCTGCACCGCCCAAAAATGCAAACAGGTAGAAGTGAAGATAGAAACTGTTTTTTAAACCAAATGAACAATGGTAGTGACCAATCACAAGGATTACCAGGCTTGCTCCGAAGATCTCTCCCAGAGATGTCCAGGCCTTGCTTTTTGCAACACTTCCTTTGCTAAAATGCAGATAATCTACAAATATGCTGTTACTGATGGGTTTTACTGCAGAGATGAAGAATTCTGCAAATGCTGTCACTATCAGAAGATTTCTGAATAAGACATCCATGCGAAACCCAAACATTAGAAAAAAATTCCCTTCCTTTCCTTTGTGTAATGTTTTCGTTCTGTTTAATTCAATGTCTGATGGTCGTCTCCAAACTTCTGTCTTCTGCTGGCCACTTGTTAGCTCTTCCACTGGAAATGCTAATGAGCGAACGTGAACTTCCTGAAGAGAGTTATTCCCAGGATGAGACAAAGACGTTTTATTCTTAAATATTTTCTCTTCACGACACACATACTCCATAAAGTCAGCGTCCTGTCTATAAACAAAACTCACAGAAACATTCAAGATAACACCAATGAGCAAGAGAACAACCAGGAAGCACTTTCTCTTTGCGAGTTTCTCGGAGAAGATACACCATAAGAAAGAGCTCCAGCACGAAACAAGCGACCTCAAACAGCCTAGAATCCCACTTTGGAAGGCGCTCAGTCCCAAAAATCGGAAATACATGGGCAGAAAAGGAATCATAGTGGTAGAACAAGCTCCATAAAAGACTCGAAACAGCTTGGGAGCGAGAAGTGCTCGGCTGAGGCGCGAAGGTGCTGCCCAACTAAAGTCATGTATTTCTTCGCCATCCATGTCTTGAATTTTCAGAAATGCTTAATCATACGTGACTGGAGTGTTGTCTCAACATTTTGTGAAGGTTGAACGGTTTGTGAAGTCTTGCATAAAGAAATAACGTGGCTTTTGTTTGAGAGAAAAGATTTTTGTAAACGTGGCTGGTTCCTTGGCGATATGATCACTTGACCACGTGGAGGCACAGGGAGCCCAATGCTTTAAAGTAAGAGATCAAGTATAAAATCACAGAAAAAAAAACGAATTTTAAATTTTCCCAACTAAAAGAGAAAAAAAGCTGACTGGTAACTACTGGAAAAACGAAAAAGAAAAAGAAAAAGAAAAAAAAAAAAGAAAGAAAGAAAATAAAAAATACGAATCCACCACCATACCCCCGAGACATCCGCAGAGCTGAGGCTTCGTATGGGTCGATTTACAATAGGAGAGGTGATCTAGCTAGCAAAAGCATCAGGGGAGAGGCTAGCCGGCCCCCAGACCATACCTTCAGCTAGCCCCTTGCACCATCCTACCACGCGAGGATTCTATGAAAATATTGTATCAAAATGGTCTAGTTTATTCGGCGCTTTTCATGAGGACTATTGTGACGTTCGTTTCACGGAACTTTGGTCCAGTGGGAAAATCTTGAGCTGACTTATTAAGCTAATGAGTCAAAACCGGTTGGGGTAGGTTATTACCTGGATGGGTTGCCTAAACAATATGCCTAGTCATTCTTTTTCTTTTTCTTTTTTTCCTTTCTAACTCGTTTTCGCTTTCTACTCTATCTGTCGATTGAGAACTCCTAAAAGTCACGTGCTTGCGGGCTTAGCCTCGAACCTATAAGCCCCTTTTCGGTTTAAGAATGGTCTTCAGTGCGCATGCGCTTTTATACCAAATTTCTCACCTTCTTTTGTTCAACCAAGAACAAAGGAAGGTTAAGACAAAAGAAGTTGAGAAATTCGGGATAAAATCGCATGCCCACTGAAGACGATTCTTAAACCGTACAGGGGCCTATAGGTGCTTCTTTCTGCTTCAGTGTATTCTATCTTAGGAGCGAGGCTAAGCGCGCCTGCACGAGACTTTTAAGAATCGTGACCTGGACTCGACGTAGAAATTTCTACTGTCATAAATAATAAATGTTGCCGCAGATTATGTATGTTACATAAGTTAAGTTAACTTTTAATGTCACGTTTTTTTCTTGTTTTCGTTCGTCAGTTCATCTTGGTTATTGAAATGTTCTTGTCTTTGTAACATACTGGTATCCATGATGGGTTAGAGACCCGATATAGCTTGGATTTTGTTGACAAATATATCTAAATGCATTATATAACCAACAGTGATAAATTTGGTAAATTATGACACCGACGCAGCTCACGTTAGGTTACCGCTAGTTATTATCTCTATTATATAACCCCTTGAAAAAAGTGAAAAGTTTATCAAATCGACACTAAGATGTAAACTATAATAACCTGAAAATTACAATAAAATATGGAGTTTCATACCAGTCTTTAGTCTAAACTGAGAAGGTTTTTGATGCCACCAAAGAGCAAAACAAGAGAAAGATTCGTTTGAAAAACAATGCAAATTTTCTTGTAATAGAAAAACAATTGTGTTGTTCCTGCGCTCAAACACGGTTGCCGCTGTGAAGCTAGTCTAGAACAATACAATACAAATGGGAGAATATACCTTCACTCTTGCTATAATATTTGAAAGTTATCAGCCTTACATCGAAAGAAGAAATATGTAGTTTATTGTATTACTAAAACATCCTTAAATGGGTGGGGAGAATTTAAGGTAGAGTGACTACAGGAATGAGATAACAAAACGTTTTGCATTTGAAGACCAATATAGTTAGACATGCAGTTATTTATATTCGTATATGTTGCTACAAACTTGTGAGAAAATCCCTGTCGAACTAGTAAGATTTCTTGAAATTGATTCATGCCATGCACCGCTGCCCACTGTTTTGTGATGACAGGCTCATTTACACAAGTTTATCCTCGTTAAAGAGTAATGTAAAAATGTGGAAGCGGCTGAATTTTAATATCCCACAGAGTTTTGATTATCTCTGTGAATTGCTGACCAATTAAGACCTTGGGAAGGCTGTCCTCTGAATTCATCAGAATTTTATTCATTGTTTTATTAGTCTTATTAACATGTTATGAGATTTCAAGAGCCAAGATGTTATAGTGTGTTTGAATAAATTTCTGTTCTAAATTTAGGAAAAGATAAATCGTGAAACGACAAAGAAATGTTTAGAAAGATAAAGAGAGACGGGAGAGAAAACGGGGAGAGAGGAGGGTAGGGGGAGACTAGGAATGTAGAGGGGTGGAGATTCCACAGAGGTATCTGCAAAAGAACTCAAACCGACTCTCGACATAAAAAAAGAATGAAAGAAAGACAAAGAGAAAGAGAAAAAGATGAAGAAAAGGATGTTTAAAAAGAAAGAAAACGGACAAGTCGCTTCAATTTTAGAATAATTTATAATCCCAATTTCAGTTCGGCGAAACAAGAAGGAAAAAAGAAAAGAAACTTATAAACAGAAATATATATCAAAATTATAGGACTCAGGGAGAGTGCAATTATCTGGCTAACGACTATGCTATTTCGGTATGATAAAAAACACTTTATTGCCGGGGTTCTAAGCAAATATCTCCTGATATTAGTTATTTCTATTCTAGATTTGTCTATTTGTCTACGGACGAAAAACAAAGAAGCGTTTTCTTGTCGTTACACCTGCTCCAAAGAGCTCGGCCAATCAAATTGATGTCGCCTGGGTAGAATTAACGAACACACAAAATTTCACTTTTATGAGGAAATACAAACAAAGCGGAACTTTATTTGTTTTTAGAAAGTTGGAAGTTAACTGTTGTTTAACCTCTGACAAAACCAGTGGAATTTTTCGAATCTTGGAACGTGAGATGTGAGGAAAATGTTTACAAGGAATTTGCTCGTTTGGTGCTTTTTGATAGTTTTTCTAACTTCAGCGCTGAAGGTGTGTTAGAATCCAAACAATTATTTAAATTCTTATTATATCTTTGAGTTTTTCTTCGTTTATTTTTTGACTAGATGTACTGGAAAGTCCGTAGTTACTTCTTGATTTATCTCGTTGTATCCTGATGGACTTATTTGTTATTTACTCTTTTACCATATTTCTCTTTTTAGGTGCTTGGGACATGTCCACCTTATACAATACCGGGTAAGACATTTTTTCTCTCGCACAAAGTTGAGATTTTATTCCGAATAATAAAAACTTTAACAAGCGAAGTTAAATGAGCTATGAGTTTTACGTTAAAGCACTAAAATTTAATATATGTTACCGTATGAATTTAAAAAGTATTTATTGAAACAATTTGAAATATGTTTCACGCTCTAATTTTTTAGGGTTTTTTAGTAGTCCTTCAAGCAGTCAAAAATTTTACTTAAATAGAATTTAGTTAATGTATTTTCAATCATTCTAGAATACTGTATTAATAAACATTTGTATTTGTTCGTTATAATTGATTTTATTTAGACTCCAAGTAAAAATACACCGACATCTCATTTAAAGTCGTATAATTTTCTAGAAGCTTGAGAAAGTTTTGATTCAATTTTAAGATGTATTAACGTACTTTTATGTTAAAGTGTATTTCTTATTGCTATAACAAGACAAACTCTGATGACCGATAAGTTCATTTTGCACGTTTTTTAACGATTTTATGAGAGAAATGTAGTGCAACTCGATGCGATTAGATTAAGGCCCTGTTGCCGCGTCGAATGCAAATGCCTACCCTGCGAGCAGAGCCCCTTTAACCGTTAAAGGAGGCCCTGCTCGCAAGTAGCAAATGCCTTGAAGTTGAGCTCTTTTCTTTTCAGAGAAACCAATAAAAGTATTCTATACAAAACACAATCAATGCTGTCTCCTGATGCTAAGCAAAAGAGCTGATACTTTAAAAAGTAGTTTACTGCGTTTCTTAGCCCGACTGGACCCAACGGACAATTGCATTCGACGCGGCAAAAGTTCGACGTCTGAACTGGACATAAGATTGGCCGTTAAATTTGATAGTGTTAAAAGTGAAGTACTATGAAAGAACGCTCGCTAATGAGTTTGAGGTTTTAAAAAACTATCAAAACTTAGCATTTTATTCTTGTAGACTATTCCTTGGAATGAAGTCAGGCTACAACTGTAGTAAATACTTTAGAATGAAATAATCAAAATTAAATGTGGTACATTGTAGATCAGTTCTAGGGAATTGAAATGACTAAAAAGTTGTTATATAATAGTTATATAGGCATTGTATTTACACAATGGAGAAAAACTGTAATGCTGAAAATGTTGAATTATCCGGCGTATTCAGTAAAACCAAGCAAATACTAACAATGCGAAGAAACTCTTTCAGCATAAGCAAGAACCACATAACTCTGTTTTCTTCCAAATAAACCACATTGCCTCTAGACAACGATGTTAGTTTCTTTGAAAACACAGAACTAAGCTACCCAAGTGGGTTCTTGATTTAGTTCTAGAAGAAAAAGAAGAAAAAGAAAAATGGAAGGAAGCAGAAGAAATGAGGAAGAAGAACGAGCGAAACGAATAAAAACACGCGAAACTGAAAATCACAAAAATGTAAAATATTTAGGAAACCTACGCAAAGTTCCCTAGGAACTTAAACATATTTTTCTGGGATATATTTTAATTAAGAAATCACTCGTGGAGCTAAAATACTATCACAAATATGCTTTGCGAGAATTCAAGCTGGCCGTCTAATTAGGTAAAGTTTTCTTCGTAACAAGCAAGCGTGTTGATTAAAAAATTTTAGGAGGAAACTTTTAAGTTAAAATTTATTATAGTTTTTCAAGAGAGCATAAATATTTATGCTCTCTAGTGTTTTTTTTTTTTAACTTTTTACTCGAATTATGAACACTGACGTTAGATTCATATTATAAACATTCAATTGAATATTAGAAAACCCCAGATTGGGTTCGAATCCTCCTACACGCCGCGGTTCCAAAGACAAATGATGCTTTATTAGGAGTCTTTGTATATTGTTACTTAGTTTTCAAGTTAACAAACTCTTTAGAAATTTTACTAACCAATATTTTGCGTTCTTTTCAAGGACTGCTCTAATTTTGCTTATGGTATAGGTTATGCTTCATATACGTCACTTCCTAGAAATAGCGGTGCATTTTGAATATAATCACATTGAATCAGGCTTTGAGCCCTTATTTTGACAAGTTTTGCCTCTACATAGTATCATCAGTATTTCTAAAACTCGCGTGCTGATTGGTTGATTTTATCATAAATGAACGGACAGACAGGTATGTGCCGTTATCAAAAATCTGCTGTCACAAATAGTCCTTTTTACTGATACGACGGCTATCTTGAATTCTATTGTATTGAGTGGAAAATTATGGGCTGCCGAGGGGGGAATCACTGGAAAATTTATAGTATACACAGATTTCAGGGTAAAGAGATCCCTCTTCGTGCCGTGGTCTTACAACGTTTTTTTTAAAATGCGAAATTTTTCTGAGCCAGAATTAACTATGGTCAGCAGCTTCGAGCACAAAAACAGAAATGGCGGGAAAACTAAACTTTTGGCAGCCATTTTGGATTCTCTTGCATTCATTTAATCTTAACTTTGACCTGTTTTATTTGTTTTTGAAGTTCTATCGATGTCTATTCTTTTCTTCGTTTTTAGAATTTTCTTTGAATTTATATAAATTTATTTCAGAGAATTTGAAACGTCCTTTTGTCGACGTGGCGAGCTACAAACAACAAGCTACTTGCACAGCAACTTCAGAAGCGTCTACTTGCAACAAAGCTTTAGATGAAGACGCTTCTAGTGAATATAAAGTGAATTCAGGCGATAATTCTATTGGTTCCTCACTTGACATAACGTTCGCTCACAAGTATCTCATAAATACTGTCAGAATCACACAACTACAAGGAGCGACAAACCAGATTGAGCAAATTAGGATCTCATTTGACGATGTCAACGACGTAGAATATGTAAGTATTATTATCATTTAATTCTCATTTATACTGCTATTTATTGAGATTTTCCACTTAGAAAGCTTTTGTTATCAAAATAGCTTAAGCTTTTTATTCATAAAGAAGTTTTAAAGGGTAAAGTTTAGTGAAAATTGTGCAATAATTCAGCAACTATTAGTACACAGAGTAGCTACGTCTAGTAGTGACTAATACCGAATTACAGTACTATCTACTACCAAAACATGCACTGCGTAAATAAGAACGGGATTATCATAAAGGTCTCTCTGGTGCGTATTTGTCTTTGTGCAATTGTCATTGTCAATTGTGTATTTATTTCACGGCTTTGTGCGAACTACACTAGCTGCGATGGATTGAAGCAATTACTCCATCCTCTGCAACGGCTTATAAGAGGGTCCTGAAGGGGGGGTCCTAATCCCATTTCCCAGACAAGCGTTTTTTCAAAATCCCAGTTTAAATCTCACAA
>WUCR03310759.1:0-12093 GCA_009858155.3 Phymanthus crucifer
TCGTGATATTTGGCATAAATACCACTCATGATATTTTAAAATTGTCGTAATTTCACTCGCCTACGGCTCGTGAAATTTCTAACAATTTTAAAATATCACTCGTGGTATTTATACCAAATATCACTCCAAACCATGCTATTACCTAAACAAAGAGTTCAAAAATGAAATAAAAAACGGGGTCACCGTCTTTATTTTTTATCTAGAGCTAACGGAAAATAAGGTATTTCGAACAGGAAAATACGTTCTATCATGGATTTTCCGTAGGGAATTAATTAAGCAGGTACTAAAAAGAATAGAACAAGGTTTGAATTATATTTCATGAAACTTTTTCTGACATCAAATATTTACTTCATGAAGTAAAAAAAATGGTATAATGACATATTAGGAATAATATGGGTTTAAATACGCGGGTTCCCGTCAAAATGAGATTCGATCACCAGAAGGAGTGCTTTTTTTGGAAAAACAGTTTTCAATTTTTACTATGTAATGTTATTTTTTTCATTTTGACATATGTTCGGTAGATCTTCATAGTAGCTTGATTTTAAGAAGAAGAAACAAGTGGGTCACCGTTCTCGTTTTAGAGATATAGGTGTTTGAGGAAGCAAAAATTGTCCTTTATAATGTTTTGCCTATCAAAACATTCGAATGACGTTATGAAGACATTAAGCGCGCGCGCGTAAATTTCATGCGCAGAAAGCATGCGCGCGAAAAATGCCCACGAACGTCCTTGAGCGTTTCAGCGGTCATTTTTGAATTCCAAAAAGGTCTACACTCTCATTTAGGTGGAAAAGAAACAACAAATAAAAACATATAATGGTGTATAATTTTTACATAGGCAAATCATCACTAATAAGTATGTGAATATAATTTCTTGTCTGTTGCTGCATGAGAATTCAGCAGCAGGTTGCTACAATTTACACTTTTCTTTTTTATGACATCGCGGGACACGAAAAATTCAACACTCCCGTTTCGAGTTCGTAAAATATCGCTGTGTTTCTTGATTACTGACTCATTTGCACAGGCTTAGCCTCTTTTCAGTGTCTAAATATTCACACAAACGGTGCGTCATTTACTGGTAAATTCGAGCCTATAACGTACGTGGGAAGAAAAATATTAATGATACTTCACATTGCTGTAGCACTTCATGGTTTTATCAAAACAATACTTAACCCACGAAATAATAATGCATGTACTTTTGGTATTTCTGATGGTTTAAGTTTCCACCTTAAAATTCGTGGGACGGAATATTATAGTAATGTTCTTAGAAGTATTCTCTAAGAAGATGTCAGTCAGCAAAATCTAAATACTACAGTCAAGAGGGCAAAATATTAAGAGAACGTGTAAAGTACCACATTTTAACAGTTTTTAATGCGCATTCGCTTTGCTTTTCCATAGATGTCTGGTTAGGATTATTTAGTCTTGTCGGCTTAGTGAAAGCTTCAAAAACTATTTGACTCTGAATCAAAAAGCCTTCTACTTTGATGTTGAATGAGATAGTGGATCAACAAAGACATAACCAATCTGCTATCACTTTTAAAAGGTAATCAACTTCAAAAAATGCTTCTGAATTTGCCGTCTTAATTTAAAATTAATTCAAAACACATGAGAGAACCATGCGAACTGAACACGCCAATACTACACCACGTACCGACATACTGCATTGAAGGCATTATATCCTTTTTTGTACCTCATATAACAGTCGTAATATAGCCAAAGGGCTTCTAAATTGGATTTAATAAAGTTTCGCTTATCAAAAAAATTAGAGGCGACCATCGTGAAGTTCAATTTGCCGAGTGTATGTCTGTCATACACTGAGCGTTGTAAAAAATGATGTTTACTAAAACCGTGTAATAACACTCGAAAGATATTTTGAGTTGGTATAAGGATTTCATTCACCTCACTCAATGCAAATGAGGCTTTGTTCTTCTCATTTTCCTTCATTTTGTACTGCGCAGTTCAAGAACTTTTCAGTCACAAATTTTCTAGTTTGTTTTGCATCTTTTGTGTTTCTTCTATCGAATGGATACAAGATGTCTGTTTTACCACTTGCTTCTAATTTGCCTTATCAAATTAAAGTGTTCAGTGACAAACACTTTATGCATGTTCGCCATGTGATGATGAACTATTCAGTGCATTACCCCATGAATCAATTGAACGTTCCATCTACTACCCCTATTTTGAATCTTCAAGGAAAACTTTTATCCACGTCTTTTTGGAACCGCAGTGTTTTTCCGTTTAATAAAACGTATACACTTCCCTAGTAACTTACATTCTTTGTATCCAGATCAGTATGTATCTTGTCTCAAGTGAAATAATTAAACAAGGCAATGATACTCTTTGGAATGAATTTGTGAGTATCAATATCATCATTTTGATCAATTGATATAAAGAACTTGATAACAGTATTTGAAGCTTTTCTTAAAATCCACTCAAAAATCAAAAGTTCTATCCCCTGTAGAAAAATTCCTCTACGCCTCTTGGTCAACAGATAACAATCTCAATGATGCACAAAGCCTCGCGCATGCTAAAACATTATCAGCAATTAATATTGAAAGAGAAAGTGCAAGACATCTTCGCTGTCATGAATTTTAGATGCATGAAACTACTAAAATCTCAACGATGCGCAAAACCTTGCTCATACTAACCCAACTACTTCAGCAATACGTAAGGTAATATTGAAGGAAAATGTCTTTGCCTCCATGAATTTTGAATAGGCACTTTGTTCTTGTTTTAGAAAGATCATAATGATAGGATCTTTAGTAAAAACGAATCGAGTCTGTTACAAGAATGAAGCTCTAATCTCATTCTTCTACTCTTGACACGAGATTGAATTTCCTTATTAGCGTAGTAATGGACCCCATAGAATGGATAAATCAATTCTGTTTGAATATGCATTGTTGCATTATTCACTCTAGCATCAAACTTGAAAACAGATGATCTACCTAGGTAATGATCTTATATCCTTCTACAATTTCCATGCCGAGAAAAAAAAAACGTCCCAGAAATGCGGCCACTGAGAATTTGTAGTTTGTAAGTTTATTTTGACGTTTAGAATTTTATTTATTGTAAAACCTCGAAGATAATCAACTCGATGTTCAAATAATCATTAATGGGGCCTAGAGATGCCTTTGGAGCCGTCTTGGTTGAAGGTAAGGATATTTTTTGAATGCTAATTTACTGCTGCGCGCGCAGCAATTCTTGGAATAGTCAACATGCCTTAATCCAAGAAGATCGTGTACTTTTAAACCTTGTCTGTCATCTGAAAGTACCAAAAGACGTATAACTTTAGCTCTTCACATAACGTTGTCTATTTTGAATGGGACTACTGACGAATCGCTAAAGTTGGGTGACTTTTAGTGGTCTAATTATACTTGAAAGATCAGAAGGACAATCATAGCTCAGAAGATGCGACGTGAGATATCATAAAGCTCGTCTTTCTGAAGGATTAATGTCCGATGACTTTACAAGATAGCCTCTTCTCGATGGCCCTGCTTGTTTGATGGTATCAGTTGACACAAGTGTAAGAACTATGGATTAAATTAGCCTGCGAGCGGATTAAAGTTTATCATTCGGCTATAGTTCTAGATTAGAGTTTATCGAGTGCTCGGATAAAAGCAAAAGATCGAGATCTTGAATTGGAAATAAAGTGCTATGCTAAGGACATGGAACTTGTTGAACGAGCTGCACGCTAGCCTTTGGACAACTAGCTCATCATCGCATGGGACGGGAGGGGCGATCGAGTTAGTTTTCGAAGCGGGCAAAGCATCAAATCTGAGATAACAGATAAAACTCCGCTCCGTTCTTTCCATCTGGAATGGCCGAGAAAAGGCCGTGATGTTTATGCGAGATGACTTGACAACCTTGATAGTCTACTACATTTTTGCATGCGCCAGCCGTAAAAATTGTGTGGTTCTCACTGATGTAGCTAGGTGGAAAAATCTGCTTCAAACATACAGTCGCGTTGACCAAAAGCTATTTGCAAAGTGTAGGACCTAACTCCAAACGATTCCTTCACTGAATATTTCCTCAATATCCCAGGCATTTAGCTCGATTAGATTACGCTATTTCTAAATGTCTGTGCTATTATCATCAACTGCAGTTCATCTTCATATGCTAAAATGTTTGTAACTTTAGAAATTATTGAGCTCAATAAATATTGTTGTTGTTATCAAAAACTTCAACATCTCAATCGAGCTTTGAAGTGTGTCCCGTGCGGTTATGATATATCAAAGTGGTACCTCAGTTCTCTCTCTCTAATCGTGTACGTTAATGTTCCTTTTTTTAGTAAATGGTGTACTTGAGTAAAATTTCCAGTCAGCAAATACTCAAACTCAAACTCAATCAAGAAGATTCTTTTTCAGTCAGAGTTTATTTAGCATTCATGATGTCTATCTTTTGATAGATTTCAAATCCCTCCTCTACCATCTCTGTGTGTATTGTAGTTTTATCGGTAGACTCAGCTATGTCATGTTCATCGGCCTGCGGTACAAAATAAAGAATGAGTTAAGAAACATTCTTGCTGAAGGAAATAAGGCTAAATACCGTGTGCTACACAGTAACATCACTTATCAAATGCTTTGAAATATTATTTACTTGCCTACGGCTCTAAGATTCATCCTCAGATGTTATGTCCCTAGTTGCTTTCATGTCTTAAACTAGTTTCATATGCGCCAAGACAGCCAAGAGGGGTGCGGCGTAGCGTACGATACCAGAAATAGTAAAGAAAATTTGACTTCAAAAGCGACTTCATACGACTGGGATATATTTTATTTTAACAGTTATATGTCAGTATGTCTATATCATTTACCCATAGTAGCAATTAAAATCTTGCATTGGGTTGAGCTGTTGATTTATAATATCTAGATATGTATAACTGTGCCAAACAGAAGATATGACAACAACTTGCTAATATAGTGACACAAATCAGTAGCGGTTTTGATCCTTGGCTCAGTCAGTCCTAGCTCGAACTCGTTCACTGAAAACCTGTTTACACCGGGCGATTTTTGTTGCGTTTTTTGTGGCGATTTTCAAAAGTATCATCTTTAGTTCATCTGAATAAAACTTCGAAAGTTATTTCTTTACCATTCTTTGCTATTACTATAATTACCGTAAACGTCGCAGCAAATACTGCCAGTGTAAACGGGGGCCTCTTGTCAAATCTTAAACTCCCTAATGTCGGTTCTTGACCAACAACACAGAAAGGAGTAGAACTATAGCATACATCTCAGAACATTACGGCAAGGAACGGTTGTTGGTAGGGTTCCATGCTTATTTTCTTTCCAAATCACGATAAAGAATTTAGAGTGTAATGACAATGTGCAAATCATCGAGAGTTCGGGTGAATAAATAAATAAAACAAAAAGAATTGAAAACCTCATAGTAATACAATTGTACGAATAAATACAATTGGCAGAAGAACGCACCAGAAAGGTGTCTTCGTCGCGGTCAACTTTAGGCACTGGTGCCAACGTAAGTAGTTTGGTTCTTGGTCTTTAACGAAGATTGTCTTGCAGACGTACACGTTGCCTGTCACCTTCAAGGTACAATAATTATGTGGATTACTCTTCAGACGATATAGCAACAACTCAAGGTATTCAACTACATCCTGGGAAGGACTGAGCACGGATGTTTGCTACACCCAAAATATTTTCCGAAAAGTATCGAAATAAGAATTTAATGTAATTCATTTCTCTTCGAAGTCTTAGGGAGTGGCCTCTATCCAATTTCTACCGAATCTGCATAAACATGTTTATCGCGTTCAAAGGCGCTCTCTTTACCGACAAGTTTGTAAAGGAAGTTGTTTTGTCGGTTCTACTGTTTAAGAGTACAATCTACAAAACTTATTTCGTGTCTACGATATTGGAAATTGGTAATTCAATGACCCTTGGTACTTCAATGACCCTAGGTACTTCTTTACGAAGCAGTGAGCGTCCCCTCGGGGAAAGATCAGGCAGTTTATAGCTAATATCCCTGGTCTTCTGTCATCATGGGCGAATGCCTAATGTAAAACGTCGTTTCTTTTTAGCTTCCCATCTGCTGAGTTATGACGGAAATGCCATCCGCATCGAACACGGCCCTGCGCCTCCACAAAACCCCATCGCTATTTTCAGTTCTACAAGGTCAAGCCAATACAGCTAACTTGCTAATGGGCTCATTAAGATCTAGAGTAGAAGTGAACTCTCTTTAAAAATTACAGATGATTTGATTCAGTGAAATTTGACTTTGCAATGAAGAGCTATGTTTTCTTCTGGGTTAGTGTTTCTTGTGAAAAAAAGTCTATAGAGCTAGTTGTCTGATGTTCACGTACCGTGCAGGCAATATCTTGAACTATGAGAATTCGCGTGAACATCGCTAGAGGGCCACAAAATACGTAACGGCAATTGCTTGACTCTCGAAGATGGTGAAGATAACGACCCTCAAGAAGCTGGCCATTGGCTTAAAAGCCCAAATAAGATTTATCGACATATCAAGATAACACTGAGAGCACAAGCCGACACCGTGAACTCGTATAAAATTCAAGCAATAATTTAAACGAAGCGAAGCTATGTTGAAGTCATCTCCCAGGGATATAGCAAAGAGTAGAAGCTTTTCGTTGTTAAAAACCTTTTCTTAGCGGTTTAAAACGAGAAAGCTAAAAACTTTATAATCTCCATTGCCGATAACAGATGATTGATTCGATCAAGATTGGTTATGTTTGTTGACTTTTTATAATTTTTTTGGCTCATCGATTTTCAATGTTAACTAGCTAGGTTCACAACTCTTCGCAAAAGTGAACGAAAGTTGCAAGCAATGCTCCATACTGGGAATGTCGAATGCTAGGATGTCACCGTCTAGAAAATCACCAGCAAAGGAACCACAAAGTTCTTATAAGAGAAATACATCTTCTGGTCTCGTTTGTTCAGCTACTAGAACTACACTGAAACGAAGTGGATCTCATAACGACTCATATCAAGAAGGCACTGTGCATCGAAGACTTTTTACAAACAGCAGAGAACGATGGAGACAATATCAAGTGAATATGGCGTTTGCCGAACTTCGGAAATTGTTACCGACCTATCCGGCTGATAAAAAGCTATCGAAGCACGAAATTCTACGGACGACTATGAAATATATAAGGTTCTTAGATAAGCTTCTTCATGACTTGGAAGGAAACGAGAAAGGCTCAAATTCTGAGGAAATTTGTATGGAATTTAATGGTTGTAATTCTGCGTCTGGTGGTAAGCCGAGAAATTCGTCACCCATGCAGTTGAATTTAGAGAACGACGGTGATGATATAATGGCGTCTAAAATGGACCTTACAAGCCCACATAAAAGACAAATCCTATCCAGAACAGAAAAATCAGAGACAGCAAAAGACGGATATCCAATGTAGCATAATGCAATACTTGTACAGTTAGGTATGCTTATATCTTACTATAGAATTTGCGCCGAAACTCTAGAATTGACTCTGAGGACCTCGTAGGTCGGGATGAAAAACGACAACACAGCGGATAGAGTAAGTAGAGTAGAAAACAACGTACGAAAATTAACCGGCAATTAGTTTATGGTGGAGGGTTTTCTAAAGCGTCAATGATTAGCTATAACTTATAGGCTTCATTTGATGATTTCCATCAATTAGTAAGCTGTAGATACTATATTTAACGAGCCATCAGTTCTGTACTATCATATACAAGACTTGCTGCAACTGATCACTGTGTGACCATATAATCAACTCTGCTAAGAAAATATTTTCGATAAAGTAATTAAACCTAAGCTAAGTCCGCAAACGACCAAAAAGAACTTTCCTTAATTGTAAATCAAACGGACTTGGGGATTTTGGGGCTTCAAAGCCCATGCAGTTAGTATAAAATAAACGAGTTTTGTTTCCTTCTTAAGGAGCTTATCAGCCATTATGTTCGAAATGTCAGATATCCGGGTTATTTTCACTAAGAAATATCCTGGGAAAGACATTTACTTTACTCGTAAAACTATTGCTTCAGGAATCACATCAAGACCTTTGTAAGGCAGTTGCTATTAGAAGCTAGATTGTGTAGCTAGGCCATGTTAGAAACGTTCCAAAATAATACAATAGCTGTATGTATATGCGCTTAGTGCTTAAAGAGGTTACTCGTACTACTAAGTCAGCGTGGACGCTAAACAACATCCAAGATCAAGGTGGTTTCTACACATTGTACATAAAATCTGTGCTTTAATTGATGGCTGCTTAAGCAAAACTGTCGAGTCAAGCCTTGATTTATGAATCGTAGTATAGACTCAAGATCATGTTTTATAGCTGCATTTGACAGCACAACGGACGGACAGATGGGAAACAAATTTAATAAACCATCAGCGGGTATTGGCTTAACGAGCTGTTAATTAATAACAAAACAAATCAGTGCTTATGGCTCTGTTTCTTGCTTTAGTAGCTTTCCTTGAGAATTGCTCCGAACGTAATTTTTCTGACGTCATAATGCAAGGCTCTATAGTTTGCTCTCTGTCGGTCTAGAGATAGGTTTGTCAAGCTGAGAACACCTCCAAGGTTTTATGGAGCTAGTGCGTATACATGCACACCTGTCAGTTATCTATCAAACGTTCATATGCTATTGATTATATCACCTTCGATACTTTATTCACTCCTTCCGACAGAAAACATCTTTGAATTCATCAGCATTAAATCTAGAAAAAAACAAATGGGTTATCAGTCAACCAATATACATTATTCAACAAAATGACTGACTGAAATACACTCTAGCGTGTCTAGATTAGCTGTGAAGTATAGAGGCTTTGCACCATCACGTGATGGCAGCCATGACAGGAGGTAGGAAAAATAGAATTTGGACTAAAATCATTTGCATGAAAAAGAGTGTAGTTTCCCAGAGGGAAAAGATCGTTTGTTCCTGCCCTCTGTCATGCTTGCCATCACGTGATGGTGCAAAGCTTCTATAGTGCCAAAGCCTTAACTGTTCTAGTTCCGCTAACAATCAAAGCCGTATTATAATATTGTGCAGAATACTTCAAGAAAGATGCTTGTTTCACTACATATTAGTTCCAATATGTTTGATGCAACTGAAAACGATAATTTGCATTTGATTTAATCCAAAACTGGTCTTCGTGACACTGTCAATCCCAAAAAAATATTGGATACTAAATGGAGTCTGACCGTTATTTGAGGAGTTTGATATTCTTTTTCCACCGAGTGGTTCAAGGAATACCACAAGTTATATCCCCTCATTCTAAAAAAAAATTAAATGTCTGAGTAGTTGCAAAGTAACTGCCTGGACTCCTGATGCATTTACCTCGAAAAACAGAAGTATAAATGACAGGACAATAAATAGTGGTTAATGTAAATATGTAGTGCCTTCTCCTTCTCCTTCTCCCTCTCCTTATTCTTAAATCTCGGATGTCAATTATAATGCCAGCTAACATTAAAGGGTTATAAAAAAGAGTATTAAACAACAAAGAACCAAACCTTCCCGTACTCCATACCAGGATCACTTTATTGATGATGCTTTGAAGCAAAGTGGGTGCTGTGCATTGCCCTTAGTTTAAAAAATAATCACCCTTATTGTCAGTGAAAAAAAAATATTTAGGAAAGAAGATGCACAAAATGCAATGGACTACACTGATATCCTGCAAATCTGGCTTCCTTAATTAATTTCATCTTATTTTGATAGGAGGCTTGTAGACAATTTATTCAGCTGTATAAGGTATCTTTTTAAGCTAATGATATACAGTTTCTTTAACAAGCTTTATAGGGAGGCCAACTGTAGATAGGTGCATAAATTTTACAGATAAACCAAAAAATAAGTATGTTCTAAAAGTTCAAGTCTATTTTTAGGTATGTTTGACCCATCTGCAAAATGCAAACTCAGATTATTTGAATTGTTTTTGATTGAAAAGCAATCGAACTCAGTGAAATTAAAAACTCTTCAAAAGATACTGATCTTCTGTGTTTTAGCCCTTTAATTGGCACTGGGGATAAAAGCCTTAGCCGTTATTTGCAGTCATAACTACCACTGTATTTAAAATTCAGTACTAGAGGGAAAATTGATGTTTTCAAAGCTGCCAGCTTGCAATCATCTTGCCGTGTCGTGCATTTTCCTTTGTTTGAAATTTTCATGTTCAATAACATGTTTGTTATTCAAATAAATACTTAAAATCAATTTCATAATTATCCAGACGAAAAGACACTTAGTCGGCAATAAAGTCATTAGCATAATATATCACATTGTAAATTTCTCGAAAGAATTACGAATTTCATTACCAAGACTACGAGGCATTGTACTCTATATATGATATGCATATGTCTTCTTATACAGACCTAATTCGTTTTGTATGCAAATTGCCCAATTCAAACCATGTGATGTTTACATGATGGTCTCTGGAGAATTATCCTTTATCTTTCTAAAATTTATTCCTTCATATTGAAAGGAACAATTCTCCAGAGGCCAGGAGGGAGGAGGCGTCTCCAAGGTAAACAATGGTTTGATGATGTAGGATAGTGTGACGTCACGTCCCGCTACAGCAATTTCACAATTGCGGCTTAGAAGAAGCTGTCTAAGTTCATATAAAACTCTTCGATTTTCTACACGAATATGTAAGATATTTATTTAAGAACAAGATATATTAATAATGGAGATCATGGAAAGGTTTCTGAAGTTAGTTTGAAGCTCTTTGTAAATTTAATTTTTGTCTTTTTTTAATTTTTTCAACGAAAGTAGCTTTGCAAAAGCGACTCGAAATGAGCGGACACACAATCATGTTTTGAAACCTGGAGGACTTCAAAAGTTAGTTCATGGCTTCAAAAAAGGACATTTAACAACTTATATAACCATCTTTGTATGTGCGGAGTTTCATGAATTCACTCCCTACAGAACTGCTCATCAATCTGTTCAAAGTCGGAAAAACTGTTTCCTCCAGTTTGACGCCATGTTTTCTCACATTCCATGTACACAAGACAGTCGAAAGACAGACTTGAATAAAGATAAATATATTAGTAGAATGCTTGATAAGTATTACCCCCAAGATCAAAATTTCATCTCAGTCATTGGAAGAACTTAACTACCTCTTTCAGTGTAGTTTGTAAACTAGCCAAGATGTCCTGTAAATTTATATTTTATCTGCATATTTAGCTTATCGTTGATCATTCCCAAACATACCCAGGATATTTCATCACTCGTGGTATGAAAGGGGAATATTAATGGTCTAAATGTCATATTTGGCTGATATCAAAAGGGATTTTGGGGTTTTTTCTTGTCTCCACGGCCTCCTTCGCAGCCGTTCGTAGGGTCGTAACGCAACGCTCTCTCCTTCGTGGGCGAGAGAAACGTCGCGTGACGACACTAAGAACGGCTGTAGAGGAAGTTATGGAATCTACTGTAAAATCCATTATTATTATTGTTCTTGTTCTTGTTCTTGTTATTATTAATAAAGATCATGGACATAAACTTGAGGAATGATTTTTTTGTCAAAAGGGAAAGAATACACAGTTGCTTAATGCCAAGAACTTGTCGACAGTAACAGGAAGGCCAAGATTCAGAAGATAATAGACGAATTGAAAAGGCAACTTTGCTCACTGAAGTCTGAAGTCTGAACTCCCCCCAGAGCTTTCGTAAAAACCTAAAAACCTGTTTTTTTCTCGATTTTATTTTCAAATGTCCCTGCTCTCAAGACAAAGATTTTGGCGAAGGCGTCGCGGCTTCCCGCCTTTCCATTTGGTTGCTATGTGACGTCCCCTGTCCTACATCATCGAACCAGCGCGATCTATATAAAACCATTGGAGTTACCTCCTCCCTCCTGTCAGAGGCCTTCATGTAAACAGCTCATCGTTTGAATTGGGCAATTTGCATTCGAAGCGAATAAGGTCTATTGAAATTACTGGAGATAATTAAAAGATGAAAACTTTATATGCAAATGACTTTATTATTATGTCTTTTCTGGACAACGATTTTGAGATAACTGAGGAGGTTGAGTAAACAACGAAACTAGTTTTTAAAAGGCTAAAATATTAAGAGTGCGTTTAAGACGTTTAAGGCTACCGACAACCGGTTGGCTCAGTTGGTAGGGCGCCGGACTTTCGTGCGGGAGACTGGGGTTCGATTCCCCGTGTCGGAC
>WUCR03310827.1:0-11588 GCA_009858155.3 Phymanthus crucifer
ATTTCAAATGAAGTCTTCAAAACTACATTCGAAGTCTCGGATCTACTGGTCACGCCTGACGTATTTTAGCTGTAACATTATTGTCTTGATACTTGCTTGCTCAGATAGGGCTGTAACTCCATTCTCGCCATCCGTCTGTGCGCCCTGCTAACCCGCTAACCAGAACATGTTTCTCTATCTAACGTGTTGTACGCATGCTTGGACATCGGTATTTTTCAACTGAACAATCATTCATGACGTACTTAAAACCACGACAGCCACTTTGATATTTGTGTCGAGGGACCACATATCTGAGAATGAAAAAGGCTCTGGCGAGACTTGTTTCGCCAGAGTCCCATTTCTGTTCAGATTGTGGTCAGTGGTCCTAAATTGGGTTTCCTATGCTTACATGATGCCAAACGTTTTTGCACACAATCAACACATAACAAGGGCGGATCCAGGGGGGGAGGGGGACAAACGGGGGGCTGAAGCCCCCCTCTCCATCCTGGTTTACCCCCTTTGTACCCACAAAATATTTCATGATTTCGAATGTTAGCCCCACCCCTTCCCCAACTAGTGTCTTGCAAAATTTTGCCAAGCCCCCCTAAATTTGTAGCTGGATCCGCCCATGTATAACACTTGTACTGTTGGCCACCCACCTCTGGCAGACAGCCATATGAACAAATGCCGCAACTAGACACCCAGACACCCATGTACTCGACCCAATATCTTAGTAATGTTTATCAGCCTGATACTATTTGGAACCTAACTCGCTTTGATACGTTAATACACACATGGGGCCCTCCTGCCTCTTGGCGCCTGTGCCACACCCTTGCTCAGAGAAGACCACGTGTATTTCATCGGTACGTTGGTCAGGAGTGTCGTGTGATGACACGGTCGTCAAGATGGTCGTGTTGTATGTGATTTTTCTTTGCAGTGCATGCTGGTTTGGGATTGCAGTTCTTTTCGTCATAGTCTGACTTGCTGGTAGCAGTAAGTCAGAGGCCAATCGAGTTATTTCTTGATTCTCCAAAATACCAAACATTGATTTTTCGTTGTTTCTTCATGATGAAAAGAAAGTTGCAATTTCATACTTTTTGTTCCTTTCATCCTTCTATCTGTCTGTCTGCGAGTCTGTCTGTCTGTCCGTCCATGTCTCTGTCTGTCCGTGTCTCTGTCTGTCTGTCCGTCCATGTCTCTGTCTGTCCGTCCGTCTGTTTGTCTTTGTTGTCTATCTTTGCTAGTAGCACTTTTGTAGATATCCACGCAACTCTAAACACGCATGACTGTCTGCATACCGTCAAATCGTAACCGTTTCTCCGCACCATATTTTGTTCAATCTTCCCACCAATCCCCAGAGTGGAGCGGCGTGTTGAATGGTTTCCTTTATCTGAATAGGAAGAGATGATAGCGGGAGTGGTCTTCAGACCTCGGCCGACCACCTGGCATCTTAGGTATCGTTGAAAACTCGTTGTCCTTCCTCGGACTGCTAAAAGCCGGTCAATGAGTGGTTTCTTTCACTGCCTGCTCCAAACAAACCAGCCAAGAGAGTAGACTCGCGTGCATGACCTGTCCGACCACGTGCCTTCTTACCCGTTAACTCCCAGTCTGATCTGTCATGATAACAGCTAAAGTTAATAAGTGTCTTCACTGTTGTCATTGTTTATAATACTAGTGAGCTAATTAATGATCACTGTGGCGTATATAGTCGATTACATCTGTTTTCATGGCTGCTTGCTGATAGGGCAAAAATCGAGACGTGGAAATCGCAACTATACTTCTGTCAATCACGTTAGTGTACAAGGGTACTAGCCTGCGATGTTGCCCTTCCTTCCTTTCCATTCCATTCACACCTCCTCGTCGTCGCCGCCCCCCCCCCCCAAAAAAAAATCTCGCTAGGCTACAGGCGTACCCTCTATACTATCCCTGTCACAAGTTCTGCCATGATCAAAGCGTAGCTATGGAAGCAGTAGTAAGCCTTAGTTTCCTAGATTATTAGATAAAGTTCTTCATCATTTAATTCACCTCGTAAAAGCACTAAACGGTAAACTAGGAAAAAAATACATCTCCAGTATAAATCAAGTCAAATCACCTAAACCACGCCTATATATGTAGGTAACCACCGCAGGTTCATGTATGCGAGGCACCTCTCTTAGCTTTGCACTGATCAAGAAGTCACTTTGCACTTTGATTAATCCTAGTGATTACACTGCGCATCTGTCTTTAGGGGTGATCGGCGGCCACTCCCCTTCTCTCCACGGCTCTTGTAATTTTAGTCACTTTTTTATAATAGACGTCGTACTCTGTTTGTTTTTAAAGTGTGTTAATGTGTTCATGGTTGTGCATGTGTTGCAAGGAGGTCCCCGTGTGTGCCGCCGCCCAGCCACTAGACCTCTTGAGGTCTTTGGGCGTGGCCAACAGGGGTTTGACGCGCTTGATTTTTTGCATTCAAGGGCGCGTGGAAGCGGGGGAACAGGCTCAAAGTCCTCACCCGATCCAGGGGCCAGTGGGCGGACGAGGTCTAGGTCTCTTCGAGGAACGCTTGCTAGACTCTCATTCAGAAAGCAGAGAAAAAGGCAGGTGTAAAATTCCACCTTTTGGCCGGCGGTTGTCTGAGCATGTGTGAGGTTGTCACGTGATTTTGGATGGGCGAGTCACGTAAATGTCCCGTTTGTTCTGCTCCAGGTCTGTGGGAGACTCCAACGACAAACCGCGCTCGCTTCGATTCACCTGGAGCATGAAGACTACTAGCACTTTGGACCCGTATGACATGATGAAAGAAATAGTGAAGGTCCTGGAGGCCAATAACTGTAACTATGAACGAAAAGAGAAATATCTCATGCTCTGTTGCCATGGCAGCCCGCCCGAGAATAACCACGTGCAGTGGGAGATGGAGGTGTGTAAACTACCTCGCCTGTCACTCAACGGCGTTCGCTTCAAAAGGATTTCCGGCACTGCGATCAACTTCAAGAACATCGCCTCGAAAGTTGCTAATGAATTGAAACTGTGATACGAATAAGCACCCAAAAGGACTCGATATTCAACCAAGGGATTACCTTGCAACGGCAAAGGACTGTTTTTCTTTTCCGCGTGAACATTCCAGATGTTCCAGTATTGCGTTACTTCAATCGTGATACGAACACGTCAGAATTATTGTTTGTGGTTGGAACCAAAGAGAATCCTATGGACCCATAGTCAAAGAAATCATGTTGATGTACCACTCTCTACGGATTATCAATTTCACGCATGTGCACTAATAAACGCCAATAGCCATGGAAGACGTCACGTGACCCGATGCATATGTCTTCACACGGTGGATCAGTGCTCGTGCTTTATCTCTCTGTACAGTGTATAAGTGTACATAGTCTTAGGAAGTATTATTTAATTTTTATTGGCGTCTATCTATGGGCTGTACTGCCAACTGCGCTTCCGTAATACACATCATTCCTCTTTTAATGGGTAGTAGCTACCCCGCGATCTCTCTTCTCTCTACAGATTTTAGTTTTATAAGAATGGCCACGTGCATGGCTCAAGGGGAGGGGCTATAGGGTGAGACCTGGGGGGTGGTACTGGTATTGACTTCCAATACGTGTATACTTCATATATTGTACACTCTATGTCCCTTGGTTTGTACATGATTTAATATTACAGAGGGCTTAATGATGATGACGATTATTATTCAAGGGGAATTTTGTGTATGATACATGAAGTGTATACCTCTAAAGGGCGTGTGACATCAAATGTCCAGTGACAGTTAATCCGATTACTATGCGCGGTCAGCAGATTTTTTCATAATGTTGGTTTTACTGTATTGAAATCACGGCAGTAGAACTTGAAGTGAAAGTTCAAACTTCTACGTTCGTTGGAATTCTACTACAGTTCAAATCATTTGGCGGGCCAAACCTGAAAGATTAGTTATTAGTTACTAGGGTGGATGCAGTCTTTTTGATGGAGCTCCTTTTCTAATGCTTTACCAACCTTTGTCATTATATATGCACTTTACTTTGTTTTATAATAATTGTTTTTGCTAAGTTTTTGAGAATGGATTGCATCACAAGATGGCGCTTATGTAAACTGTCACGCCAATCTCGTCCCTAGAGCCAACGCTCCTCTTGGTCAGCAGAAACGAGAGACTCGTTTTTTGACGTGTTCTGATTGGCTGAAAAGACAATAGATATCCATTGGTCATTCCTTTTTGTCTTTTCAACCAATCAGAACGCGTAAAAAACGCTCGTTTCTCGTTACTGACCAAGAGGAACGTGGGCTCTGGGGACGAGATAGATGGTCACTCGTCCATGGAAGTACCCAGCCCCACCCCCTGGGGAATGGGAATGGTCATATAAAGAGAAAACAGGAACAGACAGACTTGATCTAGTTTTTTTTTTTCCGCAGCAGGGCGTTACGATTCCAAACGAATCGTGCCCATCATTCACGGCTTTAATTTCTAAAGAAAAATTTAGTTTTAATGTAATCATCACCTTTTTAATGAATTAAGGCACATTTTTACTGGACAAGTAAATTAGAATGTAGTTGACTTAGAAACCGTTCAATGAGATTAAAAAAAATTGGTGGCGAAAACATCGTACGTCGACACAACTGCCGCCACTTGGCTTACCCAGCCTGACTCAGGCTCTTGGTGTCATTTAAACACGAAGGAAACTTGGTTCGAGTAGTGCCAGTAATGCTCGGTGATTGTTGGCGCCGAGAGCCTGGGTCAGCCTGGGATTGATAAACGTCAAGCCGACTTTTCTTATGGTCAATAATGAAAATATAGTAAACAATGTAAGGTATGAGGGAAACTAGGATCGTTCTTAATACAGGCAAATGTTAATACTTGTGTGGGATTCGTATTTATTCCACCCAGTTTGTATAATAATCTACCAGCATCTGAAAAAAGGACAAAAACAGATGAAGCCTTGTTCTCTTTGGTTTGAAGTTAGCCTGCAGAGCAGGCGTCCTTTTGGTGAGTGAGGGGCGGATTGCGGAAAAATGGGGTTTGGGGTGCCTGTGTTACCTACGTGACCGCGTGAAAAGTGGGGCCTATACAATTTAGACCGATCGAGAGCTGAAACCTAGAAACCGAACCAAAAAGATATAGGCCCCACTTTTCACGCGGTCACGTAGGTAACACAGGAACCCCATTTTCCCCCAATCCGCCCCTAAAAGGACGCTTGCTCTGCAGGCTAGTTTGAAGTGCGCCCAACAAAATCCTGCAAGTTTTCGCGAAAGTTGCAGGGTAACGGTTCGTTAGAGCATCTCCATTTTTACTGCGCAAATGTGTTGTACTATAAGACGAGGAAGAAAATCGCGTAACTTGTACGCGCAACAGTTGCCTTCAAAGAGAACGACTAGATGTTCGTATTACCATCCCATTTTTGTTGTGCAATCTTGGTAAGAAGAGGAAGATAATCTTTAGAAAGAAGCTGCCATATCCCCTTAACTGTTTGACTGACAATTTCACCTGCGCCTAAAGCTATGAAGAATGAGTGCAGTCTTAGAGTCTTAAGATTTAAAGAAAACAGACATCTTTGTTAGTCCAGCTGCTCTGATTTGAGCTACGAATTTTGTTCTTGAAAAATTAAATCCCCCCGAATGAAGATCAGTGTTTAGGATGTCAAATTCTTAAATAGAAATTTCTATATTCTTGCGTGCTTTCCAAAACCGTCGCAACTTCTTTACAATGAAGTGCGTCTGTGGGCGCCTTTTTGTGTCGGCCAAAAGATGAATAGAAAAATCGACGTTTTACCAGTCTGACCACGACTATTATAGATGAAATGCCCCCCGACTTGCAATCAAAACACTGAAATGAAAAAAGGAATATCTTGGGGAATTGAGACTAATTCGAAAGATTTTAAAGAAATAATAATACGAAAACAATTTATTAAAATAACTCATTGTCGTGTAATCAAAACAGTTCTCTCAATATAAAACGGTTTTCATAAGTTTGTTCTCTTGACAATATCTTCCCCAGCTGGATTCGAGGGTGATCTTTAACCAGCAGATAATGCATTAGTGAAAGGAATCCCCCCCGCCCCTTAATATGGCGGGGGATTGGATTCAAAAAGATGTCCAAGGTTGTACTAATGCACGGCCATTCCCTCCAGCACAAGGCAGTATTTCTGTGATAGCCAAACACTCCGGTGGCACATCAAAATCTTAGGAGTTCTCGTGCAATGCGGTGGATGAGTTAATCTAGTCTTGGCGCGCTACGACAATGTATTGATAACTCCACAGCAATGAATAACTACATCCAAGGGGACTTAGATAACGTCAACAAATGGGCTGAAATAAATAAAATGGTCATCAACGAAGAAAAAACGAAATTGATGTTGATTGTCGGTAAGCGCTTACGTAAACGTGCAGATAATCATCCAACCCAAAGTTATGACGACTTATGCCTAAAGATTCACCTTAACAATAAACAGTTAGAGCAAGTTCCATCACACAAGGTATTGGGATTAGAGATCGACGAAGATTTAAATTTTGATCAACACTGTGAAAATCTCTCAAAAAAGATTTCTAAACGAATCGGCCTCTTAAAGCACATCAGCCCCTACCTTAAGAGAAACCAAAGACTGACCTACTATAATGCTGTCATCAAACCTGCTATATTATATGGAGCTAACATATGGACGTCAACCTCGAAACAAAATTTGAATAACATCTTTAAACTACAAAAAAGGGCCGCCAGACTCATCTCGGATGCAGAACCACGATCTAGCTCAGTACCATTATTCAATTCCCTAAATTGGTTACCTTACTATCAAGATGCCTATGTGAATAGATGCACTCTAATATTCAAAAGGACAAAGGGAAGCACACCTGAATACCTGAAGTCTATGCTTAAACTAAACTCTGACGTGCATAATAGAAATACACGCTTTAGTAAAATTACTCTACAATGTCCTCTGTATAAGAATGCAACAGAAGGCGGACGTACATTTACAGTGAAAGCTATAAAAGCATGGAACAGCCTTGAAAGAACATTGAAAGAAGCAAAAGACGCTAAAGCTTTTAAGAAAGGACTCATAAACAATCTCTTAAATAAGCAAAAAGAATTAGCAAGATGTAGTCCTTAATAATTAGTAAAATTGTTATACGTTGGCCCAGTTTCGGCGTCGAGTCTCGCATGTGTCTGACCCATCACGGTTAGATGGGTTTGACGCGTGTGGGGGTTTGGCGCCTAAACTGGGCCTCGAGAGTGTTAAGTATAAATACTTTTTCCAAATTATTTAATATTTTATTTTTTCTTTAATTTTCAAATTAATTACCTATGAGATTTAGGGTAGCGATTTTTTAGGGTGGGGTAGGAATAGTCTTTATAGTCTTTTGATAATAATTTTTATTGTAGATTTCAAATGTATTTTTAGTGCTTTATAGTTAGGAGGGCCACAGGGTCATCAGTAATTTTTTTTACTGTTACGTGCTACCCTCGATAAATAAAGTCCATTCATTCATTCATCCATTCAACCTTTTTGCTAGAAGTTTTCCATTTCTATAAGATTTTGAAAGCAGCAGTTATGAATTTTTTATTGTTTTGGTTAAAAATATTAGCTCTTTGGTCCCATTTTCAAAACATAATTGGTCTTAAATAACAGCCATAACACGAACGCACGACGCAAACGGTTCTTAGTTGGCGCATCGTAAGTCCGGCATTCAGATCTCATTTAGTAACTTGCGAGTTCGAATCAAGACTAAATCACCATGAACCTGCAAACGGTTGTCTTTTTCGCCAGTTTTCAACTATTCATGACATTTTCATTTTGTTCGCGAGACTTTTCGATCAAAGTCAACAGTTCAGCGCTCCTGCGCGACAAAAAACGTAGTCTGGGTTTTGCGGCCTTCAAGAAACACGAACATCGCTATCTCAACGTCGTTCCAATCTCTGTTGAATTCGTGAAGACCGTCAAAAAGTGTGCGCTTTCAGCAGCCATAAGTCCATCATCTTTCTCGTTCAATGTTGCCGGCCATACCAACGCATGTGGTCTGCGTCGATGTGAATTATTGGACACGGATTTGTTCAACAACACAGGCAAACTGGTGGTAAACTCGTCCTACAATCACTACAGCATTGAGGTATGTTTTTATACTTAACTAGAGTTTTAAAACCAATAGTTTCTTTAATAGATGCCGTTAAAAAGCTATATGATCAGAGTTGAAGCATTTCGTACTCGTTAAGTTTCAATACGCGCTCCCTTCCTTCCTTCCTTTCCTTTTGGCTTGAGCCCAGGTGGCTCCATGAGATGTTTTTGTAAATTAATGCTATGTACTCCGCAAAAGAATCTGGCATTTCCGTGGATTTCTCAAAAAGGTGCTCGTGAAATCTTTGTGATTAATGGACAATTGTATTTTATAATCACAGGACATGAAACAGTTGAAACAATTAATAATAATTTTTACGCGATCAGGGTTTTAAATTCTGAGGAATTCTAGCTAATTTGTTGAGCTGTGACTTAGCAACGGTAACGGTGAATTCGGTCGATATTCCCATACAGCAGCGGATAAAATCAAAGGCTACCGATGTTTAATACTTTTCACGAATTTTCGGAGCGCAGCTGATCGTGGGAGACTCTGCGCTGAAGCAGGCGGGTGGTAATTTCTTAGTTCAACTTGAAACTGCTCGCATTGTTTTGCGGGGGTATTCATGTTTTCTTACGTAATTCCCTACTTGCATGAAAACCATGGACGTATTTAGGGTATATTTTCAAAGACATGACAAGAACTACGTTACGACTTTTACCCCGATGACGTTTCATTACCAAAATTCACAATGCTTTAATTTCATGTCGAAATTTCTTTTCAGAAGGGGCGTGTCGAGGTGTACGTCAATCACGCGCTATGATTTTTCTGCCAAATCCACAGGAATCCCACACGAATTAGTGAATAATTGATTAATTATGGGGGAGGCGGGAACACAATCCGAAAACTTCAGGGATATCTGACTGGATCTTCCCGGCGGCATCTTTAATGCACAACGTACAGGGAGCATACATTTATCGTGGACGAGCTCTGCAAGTTGGCACGAAAAATAACTGGGTCTTTGGTTTACTAATTGCCTTCGTATTTTTATTTCTATTTTTTCTCTCTTCCTTTTTGTCATTGACGTCAAAGTCTCCTTGTGCTGATCGTCCGTGTGTAAACGGAGGGACGTGTATAGCTATGTACACGAGGGGTGATTACCAGTGTAACTGTACCAGTGGATTCACAGAAAAGAACTGTCAAAAGGGTATGGTGGCATGAATTACACATTATCATTTAACAGATAACAAGCGCAATTCATAGTTCAATACTCAAGTTTCAAGTTCCCAGTGAATGACCGCTGCCACATACAGCAGACGCATATCTGCAGGGTTAGCCTCAACTGCACGCAATGTTTCATCATTACCAGAACAGCTCGTGGAAATTCAAAGTAGTCTGCATTTTTCAAGTTCGACATTTCTTGTTTTCTCGTTGGCATTTATCAAAATGTTTCCACAATCGAGGCTAACCCTGTGCATTAAAACATGTCAACGGGTTATTTATGAATTCGAAATTGCACGGCTGTGCTGTTTGCACTCCATTGTTTTGGTAAATTTACAGTTGATTCCAAAAAACTTCGGCCGTTCGGTTACCGAAGTTCGTTCGGAATTTCATAACTACATTCCGAAGTACGTAAATTTTTACGAAGTTAGCAGCGAACTTCGGAACTTCGCCATGAACTTCAGAATGAACTTCAAATCGAACTTGGGAGGTTCAGCTGGCTTTTGTTCGCTCATTGTTTCGGCGACATTGCAGACTTGGCGGTTATTTCTTGACACAAGTGGGGATTCATCTTTGAGCAATTGTGTTTGATATAAAGTCCAAGCGGTTCATCGCCAATCAGTTCGATTTTCAGCCTCGAGCTAAACTGATTAGCTCAAGGCCAAAGCAAATGACTCGTCATCCAGTTGGTCTTGGAATGAGGTTAACCATTGTTTTAGTTCGTCATTTTGTGCATATGAGGCTTGTTTGGAAATATGTTAGTGCAAACTACCGCTCAACTTCCTGCTGAACTTCCCAAGTTCATTTCGAAGTTCATTCTGAAGTTCACGGCGAAGTTCCAAAGTTCGCTGCTAACTTCGTAAAAATTTACGTACTTCGGAATGTAGTTATGAAATTCCGAACGAACTTGTTCGGAAACCGAATGGCCGAAATTTTATGGAATCAACTGTAACAAGAAAAAAAAAAAAGACGAAGAAAAAAAAGCAAAACAGATGGATCACAGAGAAGAAAAGAGATGAAAAGAAGAACAGGACATGAAATCAAATGAATATCCCTGAAATAAGTATATATCTCAAAATATGTGTATTTCTAATCCATAGACATCGACGAGTGCGTCAGCAACCCCTGTCGTAACCATGGTACCTGCGTCAACCTGCATGGATCGTTCACCTGTACCTGCACACCTCCATATATTGGCCAAACCTGTAACATGATAGGTAACAGTTGATATCATGTATCCAAAAAGGAACATACCAAGGGCGGATCCCGCCAAACATTTGGAGGCTTGGAAAACTGAATTTTTGAAAGACACCAGTTGGGGAAGAGGGTAAACTACGATGGAGGGGGCTACAGCCCCCCTTTGTCATTTTCTGTGTATAATATTTTTTGTTCGAGTTATATTCATTTGCTACTTTCCACACAACTTATTGTACACTGTTCTTCTTGCATAGGGGCTCGACTAGCTTCTCTTTAACTTATCTGGAAAACAGTTAATATATAGTAATTTTTATTTTGTTGCAGATGTTTGTTCCAGCAACCCTTGTCTCAACCAAGGGACCTGCACCAACCAGCCTGGTGGATATACCTGCAGCTGTCCTGTCGAGTTCGCAGGCACCATATGTCAGACTAAAGGTAAGATATCAACTGCATGAGCGCCATATCAGAAAAGAGCATGCCCGAAAAGAATGATCTTTAACATAATGTAGCACTTGCTTCAACTCGTAAATTTCAGTGTGCAGGCCAGGATGGACTGAGAGGCAGGGCAGGTGCTACAAGGTATTCACAACCCTCAGGAGCTGGAATAACGCCGCATCGGACTGTAGAACACAGGGTTCTAACATTACTTCAGTCACAAGCCTGGAAGAGTCAAACTTCTTGAAAACTCTGGTTAGCAGTGCCATAGCAGATCCTTATGTTTGGATAGGACTCAACGATATCGCTGTGGAAGGAGCGCACGAGTGGGTTGATGGGTCACCGTTGACTTTTACAAGCTGGAAGAAGGACCAACCAAACGATCCTGCAGGAAACGAAAACTGTGTTGATTTTGAAGTAGCATCTGGGCTTTGGCATGACTATGGATGCCACCATTTGGAGCGTTATGTTTGCAAGTACCTGAAGATGTGAACTAGCTACCTCAAGAATATTAAAAAAAAACACACAACCAAGAAACCACTAACAAATAGTACCACCAAGAAACTACTACAGGTCTACTAACACCAATATATTACCAAGAAACTACTACAGGTCTACTAACACCAATATACCACCAAGAAAGTACTACAGGTCTACTAACACCAAAATACCACCAAGAAACTACTACAGGTCTACTAACACCAATATACCACCAAGAAACTACTACAGGTCTACTA
>WUCR03310827.1:11688-22777 GCA_009858155.3 Phymanthus crucifer
AGAAACTACTACAGGTCTACTATCACCAATATACCACCAAGAAACTACTACAGGTCTACTATCACCAATATACCACCAAGAAACTACTACAGGTCTACTCATACAGAATGAACTAATATAAACTGCGTATTTTAGATTTAGATTAAAGATAATATGAAAGATGGGGGGGGGGATATTTGGGGAAAAAATCAGTAAAAGAGGGGTCACAAGCAAAATTTAGCTGGCTAGGGGGAGCAGACACAAACTTTTCACCAAATCACCAGTCCCCCTTCCTGGTTAAAAATGAACGGTCCCTATTGCTGGTTACCACACAAACGCACCGAGTCATCTTACAGGATTTTTTGTGACACCTTCTCACAATAAATGATTTGACGCCCAATTACTAGCTCAGGTCCAGTCCCTTCCTCCATTACTCTTGGCTGAAACATTCCCCAGGATGACCCTGGTGGGGATATAAATTCCCTGACACAGGGCGCCATTTTCAAATGGTTATCTAGACCTCATTGACCAGCACGTTTAATCGACGTCTTGGCGTGGGTTAGGTATTATAGCGAGCATCTTGATTAGAGCATCCAATGCAGTGCTTGTATGATGTTCAAGAGAAATTATTTCTTTGGTGAAAACGAGAAATTTTGCTTGGTAAACAAGGGTCGCGTGCGAGCTGCTGTTGGTCTTCTGGAAACAGTAGCCGAGCTAAGCATCCAGTACTCTTGTTTGTTTCCAGGTAAGTGAGTAATTTACTGTATTTGCAGTAGCTAGTCATTCGAATAAGCAGTGCTGAATTATTCTAGTAAAAGAAATTACTCTCCTATATTATATATAAGCTTACATAACAACCATACTTTAATATAAACTTTATACATATTTGCTGGCTGTAATGAGTATTATATTGTAGCTTCACTGCATTTACTTCCACAGTAGCTCACATGCATGGTTTACTTATTTCATGGAAAAGCTTTACCGGTTTATTTTGTTAAGCCAGAGTTTGCAAGGAATAAAAATCAAGAAAAGCACGAGTCATTTGAAACCTCTTCCCTCCCCTTCCCAGGGCGGCAAATGAGCACGGAAAGAGCGGGGGATTTAGACCAGAGTTGTATAGCTCAGCATGCTAATGGACTTTCTTTGGTAGAAAAGCCTTGCACACGCAAGAGAAAGAAAATCGAAAGATAAAATGGGAATCTATATGGGTACCATCTCCTCTAGTTTCACTCCCCCAGAGCATAAAAAGTGTCGAAGTACCTTCATGACGAAAAGTAGTCTTAAAAGCAGTTTTTATATGATCCAAAATTAATGACCATCGAACATCTAGCCGTATTCCTTCTGACCCGGGAGACGTGTAGACGCCTTCAGTAAGTAATTGTCTTGTGATTCAGTACACCATGCTGGTTCTTGCGAGGTTCTTGTGGTGGATAAACAAATGAAATATATTGTAAAACACAGCCAAACTTAACCATCACTCTGATCAACCCAAAGATTATTCCAGGGTGTGACCAATCTGTGAGTTAGCTATCATGCTCTCGCTTAGCTTTGTTCAGCCAGCAGAGTTATCGACACAAAACATTTAAAAAGTTCATTCGATAGATTGTTACTTTGTATTTGCACAGTTTTGTCAATTTTTTTTTTCCAACATCAAGCAATATTTATAACCTGCTAAGTCACAAATTGAGCCCTGAAATAACCCTTGGTTCGTACGCGACGCCCATTTTCCCCCAATTAACGCCCTCTTCTGCCTTTATCATCTTTTATATTCATTTTTTTATTTTTCTAAAAACAATTAATATAAATTTAATGAAATTCACAAGCAAGACTTAACAGCGTATTAATGGCTCTACTCTCTCCACAAAGTTTGAACAGCCGAATTCGCGTAGTTTTGGCGGGAAACCTTTGCGCCAAAAACGCCTGCGTGCAGGGGAGGAATTCCACACGCTTATCTTTTTGCTCTTTCAAAGATTCAAAGGTAATTTGATTTCCCAGATAATCAATTTCATTGATTTTGTACAATTGTTAATTAAACTAAAGACTTGGAGATGCAGAAAAATGTACAACCCACTTTTTAAGCTCCTTTGAAATTTGAGTTGAATTTTTTCTTACGCTTTCGTTGTATTTAGTTTACAAAGCTTCTTAGGGATTATTTAGCTCAGAATAATTCAAAGTAAGTCGTTTTCTTTGAAGTACAAGGAATATTCAATGACCTTGGAGGATAAGTAAAGCTTGGCATCTGTCAGCAGTCCGAGCAGCGAGCACGTGACCTCTCAATAAGTATGATTAACGAGGAATTAGGCGATCCATCTTCATGCCACTCTTGGTATTAACCCACGTCTATACTGCACTGTATGGGTGATTCATTTAGAGCAATCAGCAGTCCGTTCACTAATACAGAACTTGACTCTCCTTCCGTGGATTCATTACGTAGAACTACACTTTTAATTCTTCAAATTCTATCATATATCTTTTGGATTCATCCCCACACTGTCGGGAAGGGGCGATCGGTCGTTCGATGTTTTTCTCTGATTTTGTCTTGTGCTTCGGTTTTTCTCCGATTCTTTTCTCTTCTTTCTTTGCCTTTGAAAACCAATTTAAAATTCCGATTGGATATCTGACAAAAAAATGCCCTCGTGGCATCCTGGGATGCCACGCGTAAGGTATCACTAGCTTCCCAATGTCATGACGTAAAGTTATTGCAAATTTTTCTTTACTAAATTTTCTCATACTTTTTGAATTTTTATTTTTGGGGTTGGCAAAACATGTTTTCTTTCAGTACCCATAATATATTAAAGTAATAAAAGCAAGGTGTCTCATCATTGCTTGTACCACGCGCGGATTATCACATACAAATTTCGTCGGAAAGCTTACCTTATTTGAGGTTATCAGGTTGCAATTTATAGCTACAAAGTACTTCATTATTTTCTTGACTCCTGAGGTACATTCGTGGGGATAATGTACATGTCGCTTATCAATTCATACTATCCTCTAGAATCCAGTATCAATTGCAGTTAATCTATACAGTGACTTCCTTCCCTTGCAGCCTGTCTGTCGTCAAAGTTGTAAGCCCTCTTACATTTCAGGACTTTCCAAGTTCAGCTTTGCACTGTCCTGTGCGACAAATAATGCTTATTCCTTCGATTGTTTCTTTGCACTTTCTTTTTCTTCCCTTCCTTGCCTTCCTTGCCTTCCTTGCCTTCCTTGCCTTCCTTGCCTTCCTTGCCTTCCTTGCCTTCCTTGCCTTCCTTGCCTTCCTTTCTTTTCCCATTTTTTCTTTTACAGTTTTATAACAACACTAGCTCAGGTTTAAATATATCTCTCCATATATCTCTCAGTTCAGACGGAGTACATTCCGTACTAAAAAAGAAATTTCCGGCCGGGCCCGGCAGTCTATAGATGCAACTAAACCAGCCATACGCCTGAGCCCTACCATTAAATACAACACGTACTCAGTTGATTCAGACGGCGAACTTTCTCTAAATTTATTGTCACTATAAGTACGGCTCATGGAAAGTACGCCGTTTGAACGTGGCCTTAGCTCCAACAACTTCCTGATACGCAGTGACAGATTTATTTTTTTCGCCGCTTCCTCACTTAAATATTTTCTGTCGTTAAATACCAATGGTTTCTGTAAATTACTCGTCATCAACGAACAGTATATTAACTCGTGCTCAATAATGTGGATAAAACTGAAAACACATAGATAAATATTGATGCAAGTACCAGAAAGGGCATCTTGCGTTACATCTTTACAACTCGAAAATGCCTTGTATGTAAGTCCCAAAGTATAAAATCTATTATCCCTTTTTCTCCCTTTATTCAACAAAGAAAATTAATCTTAAAGCTAATTTCAACGAACACTTTCTTCCATATTTATTACTCAATTCCTGGGCCCATGATCTATAGTTCTTACTTAAACTGTACGTGATCTCTGTACAGTTATGGAAGCCGCCCTCTCACACCCCCAACTCCATTGATTACCCAATTCAATTCGAATGAAAGACGTTTTACTCCTACACTTCTTCTTTTCATCTTGAAAACCAAATTAAAACTTAGAGTAATGTTCAATGTTTGAAGCTTTGCTTAAAATTTAGTATTTCGAAATCTCATATTTTTCAGTCAACTTTCATGATTTTTTTTGCTTTTTCTGGAACAAGCCATCAATATCGTGTCAAATCGTAGCCAATTTGTCCAGAAATTCAATAAGTATTTTTTTTTTCGTCCTTTCAAAAAGTCGTTTAACTAGTGTTGATATGTGACCTTTTCACCAGCTAATGAAGACTCGTAAAAATGTGCCAAGATTGAACTGTCGCACAAGCCGAATCAGCTTTGGAGCAAAACTACTTAACCGAGTGGCTCGCAAATTAACCGTGTTCCCTACTGGGACTCACCATTTAGAAGGCAACTGACTTGATTAGTAATGAAGGGTTATTTGTCACACACCGACAAGGGTTCCTTGTACTGCAATCATCTCGCGAAGCAATAAAAACTACAGTTTTATCTGTGAGCTGGAATTAGCTCGGTTTATGTATCAGACCAGATGGCCTGAAAATCCAGGTTCTCGCTGCGATAAACCATGTTCTATTATTCTGATAGGCCTGCTATCTACTTGACAATTAAATCCGTCTTGTATAAAGGGGAGAAAACATGGTCATAGTGCGCATAGTTTGAGAAGAAGGCCCAAAGCATGAATCAACTAAGTGTTGTAGTATGTGTTGGGTTAGTATTAACCCTACAACTAGCGGGACAGACGTATGCAATATGGGGGTTAGATGGCGCTAGTGGCAAAAGAACTCTCACACGAAGCATCAAGGTAAAGTAAAGCCGAAAAAACCGCGGTAGATATCGTCCTACATCGATTAGTTGAATAGTTTCTTTTTTTCTTTCCGTTGAGATAATGACGACTTTTATCCATCAAATAAACTTCGGCCTCGCTAATTTTTAACACACTTGCCCAGCTTTCAGTTTTTCTTTCATATTCTGGTTTCCATTTACTTTCGTGTTCTTGTAACTGCTAGTACTACAAGTACCCGATGTAAGAAGTGTTTTGATTAAGATGAAAGGAGCCAGCGGAAGCGAAGCGCCATAAACCTCTAGCTAACACATAACTCCTGCTGACTTGGGCGAGAAAATTGCAGTTACATACGTAGATATTTGTTCATTTTTTTTCCATAGTTCTCGTCTTCGTATTTCCCAGTCTCTATTTCCGCACTATTAACTGTCCTTTCCTTCCTGTCCAAGCAAGAGGTCTTGCTGAGAGCAACCAAAACAATCTTTAGCTAACGAGTTTTCTAGCACTGGTAATGAGAGTAGAGTGCCTTTATAAAGAGTCTCGGAGCTTGCTTTAATCTTCACTATAGTGAAGCTAACGTTGTTCTTTGGCCATGAAATCTTCTGCTTTTCTCGTGGTGCTTGTGGGGCTGTGCTGCATGGCGCAGATGGGTCGCGCTTTGTGGCATCTTCAAGGAGGAAGCGGGAAGCGTGGCCTTGCAGCAGTAGAAAAGGTAAAAGAGCGCTAACTAGATAACTCAGTCGTTCGACTTCAGGCCCGAATGTGCATTCGTGCACGATCTGTAGGTTACATTCACCAGAGAATGTTTCTTCAGATGCAACAAGGTTTGATCAACCTGAGCAACGGTTTATGCTACATCTGTCCCGTTCTTGATATCTCTTACTCACGAACTATTTTTCTAAGGCTTAAAAGAGGTTTAATTTAAACACCCTGGGAAATTTGTACTATCAAACTCCAACATTAAAGGAAGGGAGCTTTTACCAGCGTTACAAGATATGTCAAATTTAGTAGCTAAGACGTTTCCGTTAGAAAAAAGTTGGCATTTGATGGCTATTTCTCACTTACGTCGGACAATGACGTTGGAACTAATCGAAGTCAGCAGTCGTGGTGCAACAAATTGGAAGTGAAAACTCAGCTAGTGTTCATTATGTAAGTGTACGAACAAGTCGGAAGAAGACCTGATCGTTTCGCTTCCTTTTCTGACTCGCTTCTGGATTCATTCACTCTCTGGTGTAAATTTTCCGACTTTGAAAATCATCCGTAAATCATGCAAAATATTTGTCTATTTGTTCGTTTTTAACCTTGTCTTTATTATTGTAATTGCTTGTTCTTATAATATTTTTGAGATGTTAATATTTTCGTGCAATATCGATCGATCAAGATTTTTTCTCGGAAACGTAATGCTGACCTCGATCTTTGAAACAGCGCTACCCCCGCACGATATAGCGATCACGCTGAGATGATGTAAATTTGTTAAGAAATTGATGCTTCGAATTTTCTTCCTTATTGCGCTTTTAGCACGCTTCGAAAGTTTTTAGCGGCCATCAATCAATCGTTATTGTAGTAATTAACCTTTTACGTGTATTGTCATCTATCATGACTAGTTATTTTGGATTTTCATATCAGCGAGGGGCATTATCCACGCGCTGTGGATGACATTCCTTCTTGACGAGTTTTGGTATGAAGGCGACTCTCTGGATTCTTTGGCTTAGAAGATATGAATAAAGTAAGAGAAAAGAAAAGGTTAAAAGAAAAAGAAGAGAAAACATGAGAAAAAAGATGAAAAGGAAACAGGGAAATGGGGAATAGACGTACAAATGAAAGACTGAATGAATGGACAAACTAATGAACGAAAGAACGAGCGAATAAAAAAAAAAAATGAGCGAACGCATATCGACCGACCAGGGGCGGATCCAGGGGGGTGGGGGGGGGGGGCGCAGGGGGGGCGAACCCTTCTCCCCCTGAGATGTGCGATAAATTATGCCTTCATTGTTATCCATTTTTAATGCTCGAGTCCCGAACATAAATGGTGCACCCCTCCCTCAAAGAATTCCTGGATCCGCCCCTGCCGACCAGTCCTGAATGATAAAATCTTCTGGACAGCTTTTTTTTAAATCTCACTAATTAATTAATATATACAAACTGATAACAAATCCCGGCACAAAATTACCAAAATCATTTAATGTTCCAAGAGACCAGCAATGTTCAGTCGGTTTGCCCTTGAGCGGTGCTATAATTTCTAGGCTAAGATAATGATAGGAAACGAATCACTCGTAAGACTCGGCAAGGACTTCAACGTGATTGGCCCGGACATTCCTTCTGACGTAGTGGTTACGTAGGTCGTTGACTTAGGCCCAGATCAGACGTCCAACTTTTGCCGCGTCGAATGTAATGCCCGAAAACTAAGAAATTGATAAGAAAACGCCAAAAACTACTAAGACATCGGTTCTTTTGATTAGCATCAGGAGACAGCATTGATTGAGTTTTATATTCAAACAGGGGCGTAGATTACGCGCGTAGATTGAAGACCAACCCTAAGGCTATTTTTGCAGAGTTTCTGAGATTATACGGAGTCGTGCGTACTTGCAAAAATGACCACACTACGACCCTGTCAAAACTTTTCTTAGTTTCTCTAAAAAATAGAGCGGCTTAAGATCTCGGGAAATTGCATTGGACACTGCAAAAGTTCGACGTCTGAACTGGGCCTGGTTACGTCTTAGTTTAACCGCGATATTTAAAAAAAATCGTACACAGTTTTCTCTCGACACCGTCTCCAGAGCCATTGAAGGCTTGAGTGATTTACTTACCATGCTCCCCTGCTTTCATTCCGTGTATGTCATCAGCGTCATTCAACTACCTGGCGCTACAAGCAGTCAGTTTGTCGGGGATAGCAGGGGTCCTCTCTCAGATAATTGAAATAAGTAATCTAGGCTGTTCTGTGTTAACAACAATTTCGTACTCTCTAAAGGCCCGTTTATAAGTGCGATGTTTGCTGCGATTTTGACTGCGATTTTCGTGACGATTTTCAAAAATATAACGAATTTTGTCTTACCCTTCAAAAAGTCTAAGCATAAATTTGTTTAGATAATATTAGTGTCCTCAATAAATCTTTTCAAGAAAATTCCTTCCCATTTTTTAATATGGCCAAAATTGCCACAAAAATCGCCGCAAAAATCGTACGTGTAAACGGTTACTTTACCTATAGCCCATATTTCTATTTTTTACACCCCATTCTTAGGGTGGTAAATTCGGAAGTCTACGTAGGTATAAAATCCCCTATCGCTTAGTACTTTCCGGCTGACGACAGGTGTATACCAAAACCTAGGCCACCGGGCTTGAACTATTTCTAGGCAGATTTAGCTGTCGAAGACGCGTCACTTGGTCGTTATCTTTCTCACTTGCTACCTCAATCTGCCATTTTTTGTCCTGCACGTCCTCTCTAAATGGTGAAAATGCTTGTCTTGAGGTTCCGGATGGGAGGTCTACTATACACGGCGCGGGATATTGATATTGTACAGCCTATTTAGTAGAGCACGGCGTCCTGATTGAAAGCCGCGTCTCTACGGTAAATCTGCCTTTTATCTTTTCTGAAACGACTTGCGCTGGCAAGGTAAATGTGTAAGCATTAATTTACCTTCGGCTTTCCTATATAATAAAATTATTTCTACTCTTCGATCACTGCTCGTCAATGAGATTCCCGCGGTGAATGGCAGCCTGCTGTAGCGCGCAAATGAGGTAGATGGTTCACATCGAGTCAGAATGAAAGCCACCCGCTCTTGATGACTTCATTTTAATGCCAAAAACAGTACCTTTTCGTTAATAATGAACATGACAACGCCGACTGTGACTAACACGTAATTTGAAGAAAACAACTATAGTTTTATCTGTTATTACTTATCCGAACTGCGGGGGAGACGGCCACTCTACGATAGGAATGTTATTTGCTCTAAAGGTCTTTGGTTGTCTTCCTCGAAATATCTGCCAATCCCGTTTCGGCTTGTGAGTAAGCCGTTCCCTGACTGAAATCAGTCCAGAGGCTGTTTTGGGGCTTCATCTGACTTCAATCAACCCGATACCAGAGCGCAGTCTGTAGGCTTTATATCTGCGCCAAATGCTAGGATATCCAAAGATTTTGTCTTACGAAATGACCAATGAAGTGCTTACACTTAGTACTATATTTTTATCCTTATTATTTTCCTAATTCTGCTATATTAGAAATGAAGGCGGAAACAAAAGAAAAAGAAAAGAAAAGAAAAGAATCGAAAAGCAAAGCAAGGCAAAGGATAATGCACTTGTCAATGTTTAGCCCCCCCGGGAGGGGTCCAGGGCATACCTGGGGGATTTGACATTTGTGTCTCTCCCTTGGGCAGGGAATTTGACATAACGCAAGTTTCCGGGGGGGGGGGGGGGGTATTTGACAGTCAAACAAGAGCCCAGTCAGAAGTGTTTGAACTTGGATCATTTTAACTCCTGATAGAAAGGGCATTTGACATCAGCAGCCATCCCAGGGGAGGGGAATTTGACGCTCGAGGTAGTCCAAAATGTCAAATCCCCCTGGTATGCCCGGTGCGCCCTCCCTGGGGCTTAACATTGACAAGTGCATAATTCTTTTCATGCCAAACAAATATCTGATAGTATTTCTTTTCCCTTTGATATTCAGACCACCCTGCTGGCGAAGAAGCTATGTGCCTCGGACATGAACGAAGCCGAATGTAGATCAGTGATAGAGTCCTACCTTGAACAGAGAAGAGCATTACTGAAATGGGACAACATGAAACGACACAACCACTAGCCTGTGCAAGAATACCCAGATATCTCCTTCAGTCTTCACGGCCAGCTAACAAGAGCTGGTAGTTGATAACTGGATTCGGAAAGCTATTTTTGTTAGATGAATCAATGCGCCTCTTCGTAGATATGATTTAGGATTAGTTAGTTTGACAGAAAATGGCTTTGTTTATGTCTCTCCACTGGTAATCAATTTAGATATGTCATTTGCAAAGAGAATAAATACTAAAATATTGCAAATGTTTGTGATTGAAATCTGTGTGTGTGTGTGCTACTGTATCAAACCCAATCAGTATAGCATGTCAGGATCCACTTCAGACCGTCTTAGAAATATCTAGTTTAAAAGTTATGGCTTTTACATCACAGTTTGGGTCAATCACAACTGAGCTAAACTCAATGACTGCAGCTGGAAGCCCAGGGAACTGCGGAGTGACGGACCTTTGCAGGAGAAAACTATTTCACACCCAGGTGCCTCTGATGCCAGGTTGCAAGGAGTTAGGGGAATGGTTCGGTATTAGGGAAGAGGACCAAGGGAAGGGTCAACACCCTTTCCAAGCTCCCTTGCAATCCCACATCAGAAGGCACTTGGGTATGAGGTAGCAGAAGAGAACCAACAAGCAACTCTACTCCCACAACACCAGGATTGGAGTCCTAGTTGCTTTCACCACACTGCTCTACTCGTGCTTCCCTAGCTAAGGCTGACAAAAACTGTTGAGACTGGGAAAAAGTGCATGGAAGTGAGGTCATTAGGGCTTCATTAGTAAACCAAGACAGTTCTGTACACTCTCACCTCTCTTTTAACCCATATCACCATTTGTAGCCTAACCTGCATAACACCGTCCTCCCATCATTCCTGGACATTTATTAGGGTTTTCTCTTGGTATTTTTTTATTTTGCCATCATTGTACAAAAACAAATTGCAGTACACCTATGTGTACCCTAACTAGGGCCAAAAAAACAGTACTTGTGGTACCTGGTACCAGCTTACAAGTGGTAAGGCTTTTAACAGTTTTTCCTAAGTTCATGACTATACTAATTCTTAAATTTTCTTAAACATTTTACTCCAGCACTAAGTTCTAGTCCCCTCCTTCAGTGGGTCATGCGTAAATCAAGTTTCTAGTTTTCAAAGTGGCTCTGAATTATAGGATAAGAGGTATGGTAATTCAATTCCCTTGAGTATGACTTTGTTCTCCACTGACATTTTCGAGAGAATTCAAATTGGTTAAAATTAAGTATAATTCAAACCCAAGTCAGCAAGTCTAATGAATGCTACCAGAAATCTAGCCGAGAAAGCACACGAAAACCACAAAACCAATCCGATGACAAATAGCAGTAATTTAGTGACTAACAGTCACTCAATCAGACCATGTTCATTACACAAAGCCAAATACACAAGACACCCCTCTTAATTAACCCTTTATTCTCTGTGTATGGATGCTCTGGAAGAGTAACAGCGACTAGAGTGCAAACACTAAAAGCGTGAAAAAGCACTAACTAAATAGTTCTAATTAATGCTATTTAGTGTTATAT
>WUCR03310828.1:0-12089 GCA_009858155.3 Phymanthus crucifer
ATATGCGTTGGACTGTCTTTGGGCTAACAAAAAGACTAGTAGAAATTTCCTCGTATGTTTTCGCATAAAACAACCGCAAATACAATGAAATACAATGAAATACAATCCTCCATCCCAAATCAAGACATTCCTTGTAGTCGATAGGTCCTTTTAGGCTGGACAACGTTTATGAGATTGACTGTAAATCTATGGAAAAGTTGACGTTCATCGCAAAAGTTGAAAAATATACTGTTATCGTGATGAAAGTCAACTTTTCCAAAGATTTATTCGGCCTCTACTTGAAACCACTCAACACCAGCCTCGATCCCATGCGCAAATTTAATCGAATTCCCAAATGGCGCCGGGAAATGTAAAATGGAGTATTACACTGTACATGAACAATACAGCATCGTTTTGCTTAGCATTGGAAACTTTCCTATTGAAATAAGTCAGATAAGACTCCTTGGGATGCTTTTGAACTTGTTAGTTCAGTCAACACAAAGTCTCTCGTCAGTACACGACTTTATATCGATGACTGAGACGGTAAGTTATTCGTAATTCTAGGTTTGCAATCATTCACAAGAGAGCAAAGTAACAAAAGGCAGGTCCGCCATGTTGGAAGATATAACAAAGAACTCACTGAAATTTCTTTTGTCAAGTTCTTTCAACATGGCGGTTGTGACGTCTATTGCAAACGAAGAATACGATGTTGTTGTCTTGTATAAACGCTTTCCGTTTTTCTTTTTCAGTTGCAAGACTACTTGGTCTTTGCCTACCCAAAACTACGTGTTTGACAAGCATCTTCTATATTTTTAGTTTTTTCTAGTACTAGTGATTTAAATAAACAAACCTCGCACCAGCGAACTTGTGTACTTCGTCGGCAACCAAGTTCGGGAGTACGCTTTGAAGTTCGGAATTTGATTGGCTACTCGGTAACGTACTTGCGAAGTTCCCAACGTACTTCGGAACTTCGCAACACGTCGCCGTAAAGTAAATGTGAAATTGACTGACGCCGAGAATACAGGTATGTCTAATACACACGACTAGATTCCAATGGAGAAGATTCCAATGGTGATGACTTCGACAGGTTGGGTTTCCTGTCTTATACTACAGGAAGCCCGGTTTATCTAGCATTTCTCGCTTCGGTTACCTCTATAAAACTAAATCATGTGGGTTACCTGTGTTAAGGTCATGATTGGGATACCTGTGTAAATTCAAGACTGCAGGGCCAGGACGTATTCGAATCGATTATCGTCGAACCGTGCATACTCTCACATATACAACGAACTCGCTCAACAACAACCTCTTCGGGTTTTTGTCTTTTTCGTCTTCAAACTACTGCTCCCCCGACGATCAACAACTATTAAACTAAGTTCTGTATGTGTTTCTTCGTTTTCAAAGAACTCGCTCAACAATAATCTCTTCGGTTTTGTGTCTTCTTCGTCTTCAAGCTACTGCGCCCCCGACGATCAACAACTTATAAACCAAGTGGTCTATATGTGTTTCTTCGTTTTCAAAGATCTGGCTCAAGAACAACCGCTTCGGCTTTGTGTTTTCTTCGTGTTCAAGCTTAATATGTGATATTTTTCGTTTTCAAAAACTTATAAACCAAGTCCTCAATATGTGATCCTTTGTTTTCAAGTGATTCGCTATAAAACGATAGGCTTTTCGGCTTCCAGCGGTATCACGATAAGCGTAGCATCGAAACGAGTCTCTCGGGTCGAGCGCTCGAGAGCTTACAAGAGAATCACAGAGAAAAGATGGTCAACTGACGTGAAACGTTTGCCACGGATATCGCGGGTAGTAGAGCGCGAGAATTTATGCATAAAGTAAATCATCTGTGATTGGCCCGTTTGATTGTTTTGATATGTATTTTCTAATCCTATGGAAGAACAGAACATATCTATCAAACGTTTGCTAAACTTAATCGAAAGGTTTGTTTGTATATTCCGAACGCGTCAAGAAACTTTGTTTGGTACGGAGATAATAACTAGAGGTAAACTAGTGGGAGCTGCGTCGGTGTTTCTAAAGAAACAATAAAGAATACCCCGCACGATTAAATAAGATTCATTGAGTGAAAACCTCCAGCGCGTGAAAAGAGTATAATAAAGTTTAATGTTTTGAATACTTTAAAATTTCTGAAAATTTGAAAAGAGGAAAGACAAGTCGTAATGTAATAATGTTTAATACCTAGCGGCAGCGCGGCAGCTCGTCCAAATCAAGTAAGAACCGCTTTAGTATACTACTATGGAATAAAAGACAAGTCGTAATTTAAAAATGTTTAATACCTCGCGGCAGCTCGGCAGCGCGTCCAAATCAAGATTTTTTCGTACGAGAGGTACTAAAACTGCACGATCAAGGATTCCTTGTCTTTTTAGAATGACACATTTCTATATGATGTTGTGATTCAAGATAAGGTTTGGCCAGCATTAACTTTTATTATGAGTTTTTTATGTGGGTTATCCGGTGAAACATAAGGCGCTGACGCACTGCCGGTAGCGGGACATAACTAATGTGGCGGTGTATTCTTGTAACGTGATAAATTTGTAAATTATACAACCGTAAGTATTCTCTCTCTGTTACCTAGCTTCTGCGTGCCTGGCAGCACATAAGGCCTCTACAGAATTCCTCCACCTCTCCCTGTTGGCTGCCGAAGCCCTTGCCTCCTCCCACGACCTCCATCCTCCATCATTCCGTTCTTTTTCTACTGTCCGTCGCCAGGTAGTCTTAGGCCTCCCTCTCTTTCTTTTTCCTTCTGGCGTCCATGTGAGTGCTGTGTTGGAATCACTCCTTTTGTCTTGCCTGAGGATGTGACCGATCATCTTCCACCTGCGCCTCTTTACCTCTTTACTCAAAGGTTTCATGCCTGCTCTTTCAAGTATCTCTTGAGTTGTTACATGATCTTTCCATTCTATTTGGAGAATTTTTCTTAGACACTTGTTGTGGAACACATCGATCCTCCTTTCATCCTCTTTATTCATTTTCCATGTTTCACATCCGTACAGTAGTACCGGCAAGACAAGAGTTTTGAACAATTTAAGCTTGGTCCTTTTCATAATGCACTTGGAGTTCCATATCCTTTTGAGTTTAGTAAATGCTCCTCTTGCCTTGGAGAGTCTATTCTTTAGGTCTTTCATCCCTCCTCCGTCTTTACAAATCGTAGCCCCCAGATAAATGAACTCGTCAACTTTACCGATATCTTGCCCATCAACTGTAACCCTTTCCCGGTTCTTCTCATTCATTCTCATCACCTTTGTCTTATCTTTGTTGATTTTCAGCCCAACTCTTTTGGCCTCTTCGTTCATCCTAGTTGTCTTGTTTTAGATGTGCTGTTTAGTAGAAGAGAGTAGCGCTACATCATCCGCTAAATCCAAATTATCTAGCTTAGATGTAAATCTCCATCTGATCCCGTTCTCTCCTTTTCCCACAGTCTTTCTCATTACCCAGTCCATTACTATCAAGAATAAGAATCCCGACATGTTGCACCCTTGTTTGACGCCTGTTGTAATGTTGAACCACTCACATGCTTCTGCCTGATCTTCTACAGCGCACTTGAAATCCTCATAAAACAGTTTTACCAACCTTACGATCTTATCTGGGATTCCATATTTTTACATGATTAGAAATAGGCTATCGCGATGGATCGAGTCAAATGCCTTCTCGAAGTCTATAAAGCTTATATATAAGCTAGCTTGCCACTCGTTGACCTGTTCGACAATGTTTCGCAATAGGAATATCTGGTCTGTTGTTCCTCTGCCCTTCCTATATCCTGCTTGTTCGTTTCTTAGCCTGTTATCAACTCCATTCCGGATGCGGTCTATATATTGATTCTTCCAAGTATCTTGCCTACCACCGAAAGTAAGGTTATTCCTCTCCAATTCTTGCATTTCTTGAGGTTTCCCTTTTTTGGTAATTTAATAATTAGCCCCTTCTTCCATTTGTCAGGGATCGTTTCGTGCTCCCATACCTTCTCCAGTAGTTGATGCACTTTCTCTGCCGAGAATTCCTATGCGCTTTTAACAATTCAGCCGTGATTAAAGACTTTCCAATCTTTAAACGCTCGATCGCTGCTTTGAGTTCCCCAGGGTTGGTTTGGTGATTGAAATTTCTTCAATTATTTCACTGAGCTCAAACTCGCATTCGCCCTCTGTTGTTATTGAATCTGTTGGTTTTTCCCGGTTCAGTACCTCTTTAAAGTGCTCCGTCCACCTTGACTGCATTTCCGCCTTACCACTCACCAGGTTGCCACTCTTGTCAAGGACTGTTGTGCTGCTCCTAGATCTTTCATTGCATAGCACTTTTGTTAGCCCGTATAACGTCCTCATGTGTTTTCTTGCAGCATCTTCTGCTTCTGTTGCGATTCTATCCATCCATTTCCTTTTGTCGCTCCTTATACTCTTTTTCACCTCACTGCGTTTTACCTTATATTCCCTTCTGAGCTTTTTCTTCACCCTCTCTGAGCGTGTGCTTAGAATCTTGTTATTTATCCTTTCTCTTTGATCTATGAGTGCCCATGATTCTTCTGTTATCCATGGCTTTCTGTTCTTCCTAGGACGACCCAGTACTTCTTCTGCTGCACCCGTGTATGCCTCTTCCATTTTTTGGAAATCCTTCTCTAATTCGTCCTTCTCTCCTACATAAGGTGCTTCTTCTTCTAATGCCTGGTATCTATTTTGCAATGTGACGATAAATTCTTTCAAAACAGTTTCGTCTCTCTGCTGTTGGTTTCATACTTGGTTCTTATACTTCCTTGTTCTTTTGGTTGTCGTCTTAGTCTTAGTTTCACTTTAGTGCATACAAGGTAATGGTCACTTCCAATGTCTGCCGATCTATAAACTCTGGTATCAATTACCGAGTTGCGGAATTTCTTGCTCATCAGCACATGATCTATTTGATTCCTCGTTTTCCCATCAGGTGATACCCAAGTAGCTTTGTGTATATCTCTATGCGGAAATAATGTCCCTGTTATGACTAATTCATTCACGTCGCAGAATTCGCAAAGCCTCTCTCCATTGTCATTCTGTCTTCCAATGCCATGCCTACCCATGATTCGTTCATAGCCAAGGTTTTCCTCGCCGACTTTCGCGTTCATATCACCTGTAATGATGAGCATGTCATGTTCCTTCTTCATATTCAACACATCCTGCAGTCTCTCGTAGAATTCCTCTTTTACCAACTCTTCTGCATCTTCCGTTGGTGCATATATATGTATGATAGTCAATTTAATGTTTGGAATAGAACCTGGTTACAATTATTCGTTCACCTATTGGTGTCCAATCTATGAGTGTTCTTGCTGCAAATTTAGACATCAGTATTCCTACTCCCTCTCTGTGATAGTTATCTTCTCTGCCCGAGTATATGATGGTTTCCCCTCCCTCCAGTACTACTTTCCCTTGCCCAGTCCAATGTGTCTCACTGATTCCCATGATTTCAATGTTTCTCTTTTTCATCTCTCTTGCTGCTTGTGCTATATTCCCACTTTGATACAATGTTCTTACATTCCAGTTTCTATCTTCATGACGTTCTTAGGGTGGACTAATGGTCTCATCTGCTCAAGGGCTTCCGTTTGGCTTTCACTCCCATGCATCATCTCACCTCTCGTGGTATGAGGTGTGACCACGGCGTCCCCCAGATTAAGTGAAATCATTCTGCTTCTGGTTTCTGTAATAATGTGCTTTTTACGGGAGCGGGTTATCAGCCCTCAGCCCAACCCCCAACCTGGAGGGCCAGGGAGCCTCTCTTTGTCTAGCCCCTACCCTTTGACCTAACCCTAACCAGGTGTACATGACACCAGCCGACATAGCTCTAGGGGTCGCCAGGGCACTCAAACCACTCCACCGCGATAAGGTGGTGACTCCAACGGAGTGGATTCTCTCTCTTTACGGTGTATAATTTACAAATCTATCATTCTTGTTTGGTACGACTTTGAGTTGCAATGAGTGATCACGATGCTTTGCCGTTTTACTTGCAACTACAGTTGCGAATCAAAGTCAAGCGACTTTAGCTCGACTTCGAGTTAAAGTTTTAATGAATGATCACAATGAGTTGTTGTTTTATACGTGACAACCATAAATGAGTTTTCGAAGTCGTAGGTTCTTGAGCAGAAAAATTCTACTATCATTGATGGGGATATTCCAAAAGAATCAAAATTTCCGCCATGACTACACAAAATCACATCATCTGTTGATAGTGAATTTCACCCCGTCTCTCAGATTTTTTATATCTTTTTTCAAAAGAGCGCAAACGCGCCTTAAATCCGGAAGTTCTGTTCTCCAGTGTTTGCATTCACAATCGCGAGACAATATCTTCTTAACAAAAAGTTATTTATGTTTTAATATCCGAAATGAGAGAATAGAAGTTAGAATTCAGTGCTGCATTGAACGGGCTAGTTTGCTGGGCAGTAATGACATATCTGAGATGGAGTTAAAATGGCTGAGGGGAAAACCCCAAAGCCGCTTTTAATTTCAAAATAACGATTATGTAATTCTTAACAATTTATCCTGTCTCAAAAATACAAACTGACCAGCAAAGGTGCGGGCAGAATGCTGCCCCTGCCACACAATCAGACAAACAAGAGTCAAAAAAGCTTCAAAGTCACTGGATGGATTCTTCTTAATGTATTCTTTGCTACCATTAGTGGATTGCTGTTAAAAAATGTTTTATTGTGGAGAAATTGGTTGATCAGTTTTTTTGAGATTCAACTGGGGGTCCATTCTTGTCTCACCTATTTTCTTCGTGATGAAACATTTTTTAACAGCAATTCACTAATGGTAGCAAAGAACACATTAAGAAGAATCCATCCAGTGGCTTTGGGTTTTTTTTTTGACTCTTTCTATTGATGGATATTAGAAAAAATCTGTAACATGCAAATTAGGTATTGACGTTTTTGCATATCTCATCAAATCCTTGGAAATACCATTTTGAAGAGCAAACCACATTTATTTAGTTTATAATGACGTTTTCTTATACTTTTAACTGTTTTTGGACTGATAAATGCTTTTGGAAGAAACGTGCCTTAGTTAATTTATGCAGTGCAAGGGGTCTATTAGTGAAATTTTGCATACCAAATGGCACCCACAGTTCATTTCGGTCGTGCAACCTCCATTCTCCCTGCTAATGTTTTTTGAAATAGGTGTATACTCATTTTTATAAACTTAGTCACCTGTAAAGGTGCAAAGGTAAGACCAAAAATATTTACGGGTAAATATATGAATATTTTTTTCAAATTTCCCTGACCACATTTTTTATAATGGACTTGAAATCTTTTTCCAGATATTGTTCCCCCTGTACTGCAAGCATCCTACAAGCTGCAATATGTGTTGAAAGACTGGTTTCTTGGATATGAAATGTTTCCCATGATCCTTACTGGTCTCAGCTTTATAGATTTTTGGTGACTAACTTAATTGAAATATGTGTATACAGTAAGAATCATGCATGGTCAGGTGAACTGCCTAGTGGCCATGCCAATTTTAGTATCAAAGCCTGAGTAACACAAAACACCAAAGCATTTAGCTGAAAATTGATTTTGGCCCTATATCCCAAACCTTATTGAGTAGGTTTGTGCAGAAAGGGCAAGTCAGGGTAAAATAATTACATGTATATAGCCTGATTTGCCAACATACACTAATGTTCATTAAAACCTAGTGAGACTGACTTTGAAGTTCAGTTCACTGCAGGAAAATATTTGGTGTGTGTGTGTGTGTTTGGGGGGGGGGGGGGGGGGGCTTTTTCCAATATATGACATTAATTTATTTCTCATATATTCTAATCCCTGAAGACAGGCCCCACAAGTCATGGCAGGTTATGACCTCTTAAAAGCTAGCTGGTACAATGTCTTACAACAACATTACCTTGATCAATGTCATGAGCACCTTCAATGGCAAGAGTTCCCGATTTTCTACAAATTGAAAGCAAATAAGGAACAAAATTATTTTTATAATTAGACAATGGCACAATGTTGAAATGTAGAGTATGGTTAGGTGACAAGACAATATTTTGACCAAGAACCATACTGTATACTAGAAATACCAAATATAATTATATCCAATTGGTATATGGTAAATTATCTTGTCCCTAGAATTAAACAAGTAAAAAATATATATAAACCAAAAAATAAGAACTACATATTACTATAAAATGCAGCAATATAAATTATTAACTCATTAACACAATAGAAAATCATGACCAGGAGTCTTGTATATCTGATAATAAACTCTGTTCATCTGCATAAACTAAACTTTGTTTTCTAGTCAGCTTTGACTTTTATTACTAAAATGTCTTTAAAACGTAAACAACATATTAACACAATATTTATGTCCAATCTGTATACTGCTCGTGTTGGCATATTGTAGACAGATGGCACACTCAATATATTGTATTGCTCATTAAAATGTTTCTATATGTAAAAATAAAAATAAAAAAGCAAGTGAAAGGATCACCTACTATACCTTCTAATAACTTGTAGCCATACTGGAGAAACATACGTGAATTTGGATCCAAATATCTTAGCAACATCATATCCATGGGAATTCCACTGAATGTTCAAAAGATAACAATATTCTAAAAAAAAGTACCCTGCAAGCACAGCCTCCAACCTCCTCTGGGTTAAGAGTAGGAATTAGAGACTCTGCCAAAACCCTGTTGTTGGATCGTACTAGTCCCAAGAATTTGGGTAATGGGATGCAAAATTTCAGGTTTTTGACTATGGGTTAAACTGGTTTTGATGCACAAGGCTTTGCACGAATCTTATAGCCTAGTACACAAAGCACAGAGAGCCCTCAACAGTTAGTTCGCTTTTTTTCGAGAAGAACAAAATATTTAGTTAAGCTTGAAGGACAATCTGCGCTTCCATACATTAAGTCGTGCTTATGCTTGCGCCTCTAGTGAGAACTAGGCTCAATAGTTGAGAGTATGTCCACTTCCTACTGTAAGCTTTCAAACATGCTTTGTCAAGCAGAAATCTTCACCACTATTCATCAAGCTTGAAACTGACATTGCATTTAGGTACAGTATACTACGTTTTTGAATGGGTTTTCAATGAGGCCATGACTGACCAACCAAAATTGTTTTGAAGCAGCAAAGCAACAATCTTAATTGCACCAAAACTGGAAACCACTTACAAAGGGAGAGTTTAATTCTTGGCAACTGCTGCACATGCTAATTAAGAAATACAACAGCTACGTGTAGGGTTTTGGCAGCCTCCTTTTTCTTCCCTTTCCCCCCAAGGTGGTTAAAGGAGACTCTGCTTGCAGGGTATAAAAATTATGAAATATCATAGAAATAATGAATTTAAAACTGTAGTGTTTAGGAACAGTTATCCAGGTGAAAGACCCTTTGAAATGAAATTTGGTAAAATTAACTACTACAAAATAATGACAACTTTCTGTATTTAAATTTTTTTTTTAATTTCCGTAATTTTAAACATCTCTCATGTGGTCAAAATCTTTTAAAAATTCTAATTTTAAAATCCAATTTTTTTTGACAATGAAATTATGAGTTTGGAAAGACCGAATTGCTTGTTACGTAATATTTTGCAACATTAGCAGCTTGCACCTTCTATAAAATGTTGATTTTTTGACTTGCAAATGCAAATGAAATGCAACTTTATTTTACTGTACATTGATTACACAATAAGTGATTGCTCCCCGGGGGGTACTCCCATATGTGGACTATACTGGGATATCCGCTGAACAGGGTATGTTTTTTGAGTTCCTTGTCACAAACAAGGTATTTGTTTCTACTCAATTTCCAAATTTCCTGAGTTTCTTGTCATATTCAGGGTATTGTCTTTCATCAAGCCATCGTACCTTCATTACGTACGCAGCCTCATGTAATACATGTCATAAACAGGGTATACAAATTTCGATTTTTCTGTCATAAACAGGGTTATACCACTGTAGGATCCCAGCGGAACACCCCCACCCAAATCCTGGTGGAGTACCCCCCTGGAATTGCTCATTCTCCTGAGCCGAAGCCTCATCCCCAACGTGTTCAATGCCAGATTGAATTGGAATTTAGCAGTTACAGTAATTTTTGGGGAGAGAAGAAAACTGGAGTACCTAGAGAAAAACCATCCAAGCACAATGGAGAGAAGCAACAAACAACTCAATTCACATAGTGGCATCAAGCTTAGTGGGCTCAAACCCAGGTTGAATTTGTGAGGGAAAAACGCTCTCTTCACTATGCCATACTTCCAAAAACTTGATTGGCAATATCCCCTTTCACACTACCTCAGTGTTATAAGTCAACCTTCACTTGGTATTTGATTTAATGGAGGAGCAAGGGACAAAGCATTAATTAATAGATCAGAACCATAAAAAACTAGCAGAGTGCAAACATTAAAAGCCTGAAACAACTATCTAAATAATTAGCGCTAAATAGTGCTAAAACCACTAGGTTAATGAGCCAATGTGCTATAAACCTCTTATTCACATGCACCTGTGACTCTTAATGTAACACTAAATAGTGCTATTTAGATAGTGTTTTTTCATGCTTTTGATGTTTGCACTCTAGTTGTATTGAATTATACAATTAGAAAGATTGCAATAAAAAATGCATCACTATCTACAAGTAAATTAAATTACAAACTTACAGGTGTAACGTAGACTAGAATATCTGCATCAAAGTTTTTGGAAAACACCTCTTTACAATACATATTGTGGTACTTTATTACATCTCGAACTCTGGGGTTTTCAGTTACTAGACCTCTTGCTGTCACATTTAAGTCAGCTGGTCCACTCTGCAAAAAGATAAATAAAACAAAGAAAATACCCTTACAAACTAAAAACTAGTCGTTGCATACTGCTAGTAAAATGCTGCAGGCTTGTACACAGCGATGTCAATAGTACATTTAGTTTACTTATTCCTATAGAAACTGTATGAGCCACGTGAAATTAGTTTAACATGATGAGGATTGCTATATATGGCAGTCCAGTGTTTGATCACTAAACTTTGAGCTCACAACATGCTTGAAAAACTCATAAAAGAATATTGTCTTTCTCACAAAATGTCGCTTAACCCATATGTACCGTCATAAATGCTTTCAGTTATAAGTAGGTTTTCATTTGCACAATTAACCTTCAAAAACAGAACTCATGTAGGTTGCTTTCTTCACAGGCATTGTAGACATTGCAGCCCTTGGGCAAATTCCCAAATAGATAAATAAGTTTGGTTTCATTGCAACAGACAGCTGGATTAGATGAAAAGCATTTTCAAGAAACATTAAATTGATAACAAATATGCGAGCTTTTTGTAATTTAAAAAATCTTAAAGCAATGATTGCTTTATCGTAACAGCAACCCCAATAAGTGGCATTTTTTTAAAAAAGGACCAGTTGGCTCAGTTATAGTAAGGTGCCAGACTATTGTATGGGAGGCCAGATAAACACTCAGGGGGTCTTAAAATAAATGAGGTGCCACCTTTGTATGGTAATTACATCTGGAAATGGTTAATTTTAACATCTTCTTGGATAATGATGTTAAGCTACTGGCCATGGTCTATCGAACTAAACCCTGAGCTCTGTGATCTCTGACAGTGACCATCCTCAGTGTCTAGTCATTACTAACAATTTCTTAAGCAGCTAGTAATTTGTGGGTGGGGTTTGGGTCAAGGGTGGGATCAATGAGCATACCGGATTCTATCTCCACTTTAAATCTCCACGAGCTAGCTGTCTGGTATTATTATGATTACATGTGCAATTGAGGCTGGCCCAGTAAAGGTGCATCTGCTGTGCATGGCAATGATCATTCACTGGGAACTTGAAACTGGAATATTGAGGATTATTTGACCGGCAAAAACACTGTGCCAAATAAGGGATTTGGTTCTCAGCATCAGCGAAAAAAAAAGAGAATAGTGTGGAATAGAATTTTCAAAGTCCTGGGTAGCAGGGAAATTATTTCAAATGAAGCCTTCATAGATTTATCAAATTGTTTCAGTGAAGACAATTATTTTGCCAATCACCGTGCAATTAAACTCATGTTTATCAAGCTGGAAACCTGTACAGTCGAACCTCGATTATCCGGACTTTTATTTACAGTCCCATTTTTTTCATGAATATTAATGAATAGGTTTTGTTATTGAAAGTTGCTGTTTTCTGATTGGTTGCTATTGAT
>WUCR03310991.1:0-12075 GCA_009858155.3 Phymanthus crucifer
CCCATTTCAGACCACGTGTCATTCCCTAGAGAATATGATTCTTTGTTTAAGGTGCATCCATATTCATGTGTCTTGTAATGCGCAACCGTTAGACAAAGAAATGATACTCTAGGGAATGACACGTGGTCTGAAATGGGAAAACAGTGTCACGCATTCAATAAGGTCTAATATGGGGGAAACTACGCAAACGATGCATAATAACATGACTATGTAAAACTTCAGGGTGGATGTGTTGTGTTAAAGTCGGCGTGCGTTCTTCTTGTTTTGCTTGTGTTTGTGCCTGTAACCTGGATAAAACAATGAATCATAATAATGATAATATTATTTGTATTGCGCGTATTCTTTAAAATAATCATATGCGCATGTAATGATTCGAGAAACATTATTATAAATACCCTAATATTAACCAAATTTCCACGATTGATCGCGGACACGTTTGTTTTGTTGCCTGGTTGTCGTGCCTTCTGTCACTTTATATTTTTTTACACCGATTTTTTTTCATTTGTTTCAGTTCTAGTAATATTTCGAACCTAAAACCACACCGGTCACGTGAAGATACCCGCTCCACCAACAGCTCGATCTCGTCCGTCACTGGAAGCTCGTCGACTCTCAACGAAGATGGTCGTGCCCAGAACCCTTTGTACGGTACTGCCTACAAAATAACCGTGACACCTGGACACGAAGATAGGACCCCAAGTAATCAAGGATCACAAGGTTCTTCTAGCTCGTATGAGAATTTGAATCCTTCTAGGCCAAAGTGGAGTGGAGTATCGCAGTCCGTTGAGAAGGAAAAGAATCCGGTTCCTAGTTCTGTTGGAGTCACACTTAAAGCTCCAACATCTAAAGGGACGCTATATGTTATAGCTAGTGGGCCTCAGTCACCAGGTGCCAATTCAAAGCCTCCAGAGACGCCTCTGTTCGGCAGCACGTCGCAGCGTTCGGCTCCTCATCGGCGCTTGGTCGTCAACGATCATGAAGTTTTAGATGGCGAGGCTATAGTTCTGGATCCTTTGCTAGCAAGAAATGGTGAGCATAACCATGAGAGATTTGTACCGGATACCCCAAGAGACAAAGCAAGGGAAAAAAGCAATGGGGAGAATAAGAAAGTTCCTTATAAAGAGACTACACTCGGGGCTGTTATTACAACCACCAGCACGTATAAACACGAGAATGAAGAACTGAGCGAGGCGTCTATGACTGAGACAATGGACAAAATCGAAAAGGCCTTTGGTTTCAAGACGTCTGATGTCACTGAATCGCCAAGGTACGACTATGGGCAGTTTGATAGAACGTCCAATCTCAGGAAAAGCGGGCGGAAGAGCCCTAGAGGATCCACTGAAGATCTTAAACTTAGACAAAGAGAAAGGTCTTCAGAATCCCTTAACCGACAAGAAAACGCACAAGAGCAGGCTAGAAAGGATAGTAACTCGACACCAACGATTGTCGCACATGAAATCAAGAGCGAGATGGCACGGGCGTTGTCGCACGAAGAGCTTCAGGTGCAGCTGATACTGGAGGAGCTACAGCAGGCGGAGAAGGATCTCGGAAGTACCGAGGGAAGAATCAAAACTGTTGTCGAAGTGTCCCGTGGGAACAAGGAAGTTATCCGCGAAAGCACAACCAAGAACAAGGAGTATGGCGCACGGTTAGCTCAGAGGAATAACATCATGGAGCGACTAGAAAGCCAAAGACACGCCATAGGTAGTGAAGGGGTCGAAGGGTTGAAAATTTATCACGCTAAAAGTCGAAGCACGCCCGCAGATGTGAGTAAGGCGCAAGGGAATGCTGTTGATAAAGTTTCCAAAACTAAACATGTGTCATCACAAAACGATTTAACAGGGAAGTCTAAATCTGGCGATGAAGTCTACGCCACCCCATCAAGGGCTAGAGATTTAAATGATCCAGTTCAGCGGCGTCATAGCAGACGGAAAAGAAGCGAGAGACTAGAACAGGTAGAACAACCCGAAACCCCGCGAATACCAGAAGCGCGTGGTGTGAAACCCGTGGTAAGGTCGGAAAGAAAGATAAAACTGTCCAGCTCTGGAGGATCGGGTTTGTCAGATGAAAAGGCATCAACTTTGCCTAGGTATCAATCTAGGCGCAAATATCGCTACGTTTCCAGGCAACCAAATGATAGCGATTCAACTGATGAGGACTTCAGGGCAGGTGCGGGTGCGCGGAAGGAGGTCAAGCACACATTTGACAAAACAAACAAGTCGTCGAGTTTCCCGCGGGATGCTGACGAACAACGGAAGCCTTCAGGGGACAATCGTACCCATAGACACCCGCACTTGAAAGGAGCCCGGATAACGAAATTAAAATTAAGTGCCAGCGAGGAGCCCACCGATTCTGTGGTCGATCAAACGGCGCGGCTTTTAAGTGCTACAGCAGAAACCAAACACGACTCGAATTTTGTTGTCACCCAAGATGTCCTACACTCACTGACGCAGGCGTCAGATTTGCTTTCAAAGAACCAGTCAACGGTTAGAGACGAGAAAGAAAGAATCGAAAGAAGAGAAAGGGAGAGGAACAAGGAGCGAGACAAGGAGAAGAAAGACAAAGCAATGGCTAAAATCAAAGGACATGGTGAGTTTAGTTAATTCTTATTCGTATTGAAACTATCTCTGGAAAATTTCCGTTGAACGGTGAAAGCTGACTTATGTCAATTCAGTTCACGTCAGTCATAATACTCACTCTGTTTTATTCTCTTGTTATTTTATTAATTATTATTCAGCTTTGAATTGAAAATGTTGAGCGATTCCACTTGTGCGGCAATTCATTTCCTTCCAACAAAATACTAGCGCCAATTATCTTTCAGTTTTCTTCAACGTTATCAGTTGCGTCCCTACGTGGTTATCTCCTTCAGCAATAAAATGTACGAATATATATCCTCGTGTAATCGAAATTGCCTCAGTAATTTGACTTATGATAGAGCAGAAGTTCTGTAGTGTAACCTCAAGATTTGAGAAAAAGTACAGAAATACGCGCTACAGGCAAACATGAGAAGCCCCATATTTTCATATCTGGTAACGACTACGTGTTTTAATTAAGATCAATAGATAGCCAGGCTGGCTGACCTGTTAGTCTATCTTTTGTTGTATATTAAATCTAACTCATAACTTTTGAGTTTCGATGAAAATTTCAATACGTATCGATACCTATCTCCGCACTTTCAGTCAACAAGGAATAATGAAAGTTTACAGCACATGTCCTAGCAGATGGTCCTGTTATTCCATTACATTTCTGTTGTATTTTTCCGTGAAGGTAACATAATATATTACATACCGTCGATTTTTCTATATTAGTACTTGTGGAGGTTGCGCCGAGGGCAATAATATAGCTTTTTGTGGTGCTGCTATGATCAAACCTCGGCCATCTGGCACCACATTATCAAACTTTTTACTAAAACCCGAAATTGCATAAAGTATAAACGTTCTTTTGAACCATTATGAGAATTCCAGATTTCCTTTCAGTAGCTATTTTATTTCGTTAATTTTCACAATTGTCTTGCTATTCTTATAGGAGGTTTTAGATTCGAATATGAATTCAGATTTTGGAAAGGAAATGTTATTTTAGGTGTAAGAAGTCATTAGGGTGAGGGTGTATTAAGAATGTCGTTGGGATTCCTTTGTTATGAATTGATGGACCCGTTTACACGTGCGATTTTGACTGCGATTTTCGTGGCAATTTTGATCATAGTAAAAAATGGTAAAGAATTTGCTTGAAAAGATTTATTTAGGACACCAATATTATCTAAACAAATGTATATTTAGAAGGACAAGACAAAAATTCGCAGTCAAAATCGCCGCAAAAATCGTACGTGTAAACAGGCCTTTAGAAGAGAAGGAAAGCTTCAGTATTTTGTAATGAGTTCACCTTACATTGTAACATGTATTGTAGTGATCACCCTTATTGTAAGAAATGAAAGCAGGGCCATCTCTTAGCACCTTACTGAAGGAACTACTATTTAGGAATAAGATTAATTTTTTTTCTTTTTCCGTCGGATCGAGTCCGCCACTCCCTTTTTCATTTTCTGGTCGTGGTTTAATGCTTGCACAATACAGTCTTTCTGCCGCCACGGAAGAAATGATTAGCGGTCTTAGAGGGAGAATAATTTCACTTTTATTACACTAAATAGCCATATTTTTTGGTTCATTGTCGAAATTTGTGATAAAGATTTCAAAGAAAAGTTGCCACTTTCACAGTTATTTTTCCAAGATGGTGTACAAGACATGTAAGGAATATTTTGCAGTACTTGTCAAAGTGTATTTGAAAACTGATTCTTGACTCCGACTATGTCTGGTTGAAAGGAAATGATCGTTGTCATGACGCGTTACAGCTTTGTTTTGACTTGCTCTTGTTTCTTATTCATTGATTTTAAAAAAAATTCTTTTTAGCTTTGATGTATTATAATGTACACTAAAATACAATCTCAATATCTTTAGTGTTCAATATCTTCTTATTAATTGCCATTCTCTTTATTATTATAATTTTAGATGGCTATGCTATAGTGCGATTTATATTCTGGAACAGTATCAGTCGTTCAATAACATTTTCTTTGTGATTTTTTTTTGTTTTCAATTTTGAACATGTTTAAAAAAAAAAACCCACTGAAACGGACATTTTACTCCAAAATTGATCACCATCCAAGCTGATTTGCCCAACATGTCGTGTATGGCAGAATAATATTCTTTTGTCCTGTTCTTAACTTCCGAGTATTCAGCCACTTGACAATAAAACGGAATAAGCATATAGGTGTATGAATATTGATCAATCTCTTAGCTATTTGGCTATCTGATATGCACTCAAGCTTGGCACTGTATTTACACTGTCCTCTCGACCCTTCTACCAAGTAGGGATACAACATGGCCTTCACTATAAAAATATATTGACAAGTTATTTTAAAGAAGCTAAGATTCTTTCTCTCGTCGAATATTTATTGTCCTGCTGGAACAGTTTGTTTGAGGCTTCAAATCGAAAGTGGTTAACGTTCGTCATAGCAAGAGATTTGAGTGTAATGAAGGGTTGGTCATTCGGAAAACGGTCCAAAGGTAAAACCTGAGGAATGCAGTTTCTCGATTTAATGATTGCTTTATGTTCTTATTTGATAATTTTATTTATTACAGGTATATTTTCCATGTCATTTAAATTCACCGTTCACTTGTCGACAAGTCAAAGAGCATTGCTCTGTGGGAGCCGACTAGCTTTCATCAATGAAGCTCTTTTGCTTTCTTTATCGTATGTAGGCTACTTTACCACCAACTCTTGTTGACTCACCTGTACTCATGTTTCTTATCTGTTTTTGGTTTAGATTATTTCACTTGTTTCTTTTTTGTCAGAAAGCGTTTGATTAACCTCTTGCCATAATCATCTACCTTATAGACTCTCTTTACGTTTTGAAAATGGTGCATTATACGATATGCTTTTTTAAAAAAAGATATTGTACTTTTATATACGTTTGTATATATTTGTACATTTTCTAGTTATCGTGGTGGTATACTTGGAGGTGATCCTTGTTGAAATAATTTACCATCTACAATTACCTTATAGATTATTTAGTAACATTTCATGGTACACTATGCCATATAGCTTATTTGACAAAATAGTCTTATGTACATTTAGTATTTGTTCATATTTGTACGGTTTTCAAGTTATCGTGATAGCATACGCTTGGACGTTGATCCTTGTTGAAATAATTTGCCTTCTATTATTTGTTTTCCTTCAGTGAGCTATTAATATTCCTATCACAGCGCTGAGACACTATAATTAGGCATGGCTGACTAAACAAATCTTCCTTTCAACTCTTGTGGATTATTATTTCAATCCAAATATTCTTGCATAAATCTTCGCATACGGGAAAAAGATGTTAGTTGAGCAGTGTTTCTTTTCTTTATAGAAGATGAAAATATCCATCTTTTCGTACAGATACGCATGTGTCCTTTGCTAAAGTTACTATCAGTGACATCCAGTTAGCGTTAAAAGTGACAGTGCCATTCAACCATAAGTGATTTATTTTAAACCATTTATTTCAGTCTTGCAGTTTGATATGTCCTTAGAATATATGAGCAAACTTTGACTATCTACATAACAAAATGTGGCCTTGTTCTCCTACCTCCATGCCTTATCAAATATTTTGTGATGAACGCCATAACAATTGATCAACATCCGAAATGACTAAACAACCTCTTTCTCTTCTCTCATCCTCTCTACGGGATACCCAGCTATGATGCATGGGTTTATGAAGCAGCCACATGTTGCCCATAAAGTAATTTATGTAATAATTATCCATCGGAACTTTCTAGCTTCGAGTCGTCTTCTTCCCTACACGAGTACTCTAATTACTCGAGTTTAGCTTGTGCAAATAATCATCGGCGTTTCCCAAGATGTTTACCGAGGTGTTAATCTTGCTTGATTAACTTAGGAGAGCGGTTTTGTTTTTATTCCGGAGAAAGTGCTTCAATCACCAGACGGTTGTTTTTGTAGTATATTTATTCCTGATTTGTCTAAATGCCTGGGAAAATCGTCGATGCTCTTGTTGTGCAGTGGAAAGAAGCTAAAGTCGAAAAAATCAAACTTATTTCGAACAGTGTGGAAGCAAGTAATTTGAGTAAGTCGTCATGACCTCTAGTGAACAAAACGGTTTTCCAAACCTTGGTGAGGGGAATGTCGTTTGAATACACAGTCTTGGTTTATATGTATTTTTGTGATCTGTTGATGTGTTGTTTTATGACAGAACGAATATATAGTACGGGCATGATCAATAATGATATGATAATATGACACTACCTCGTGTCTAAAAGATTAGCGTGTCTAACATTGTCCTCTGTTCCCTCTAGGTCGAGGCAAATCGCACGGGCCACACAAGTTCCACATCCCTGTCGTACCAAGGAGGCATAGTTTCGACGATAGGTTGTTAGCCAACACTGTAAGTATTCAAACTATTCCAAAGACTTCTTGTTTTGTTTTTGCTTTTGAATGGGAACCGTCATTTGTGGTGGATTTTTGATATTGACGATTTCCTCTTATTGGTGCACGCCAAAACTATTGTACAGCATCAGAACAAGAGAAATTACTATGGACAACAAACCCATCTGGGTGTATTTATAGTAAAGATTTCATACTTTGATCCTACTTAAAAAGCAAGGTTTTTAGAAGGCCAAGGAATTAGTTCAGACAAGGAACACATTGCATCTTGTTCCAATTGAATGAACTCTCACGAGACCTTAAATATCAATGCAAATAATTTCAGGATTTCATCATTTCCCCAAAAGTGAGTCCTGCCCAACTCTCACTATCCAATACCTCGTTTGGCTTATAAACAATTCACAGCAGAAAGAGCTTAAGTTTTTTTTTCGAGTTTAATTAACTTGATGTTATGACTCCAAGTCACTTACTGGGTAGTACTTTTTCAATTGTAGTCTGTTATTCCCGAGGTGTGTAAAGAAAACACGATCTAAATTAGCTTACTCTTATAGACATATACAACATTAACTCAGAAAAACCTGGAAAAACTAGTGGAAATATTGCTTCCACAATCCCTGACATAGTCGATTACTTGACGAATAGAGTGATTTTGATTATATCAAAGTAAAACAAGAAAAAACAATAGAATTGGTGTCTAATGTTTTGCATAAATGATGCTGTGTTTTCACGAATCAAATGGGATCATTGTAATATGTTTTGTATTTATTCTTGATTTGTTCGATACTGCACATTTTAGGAAAGTATATTTCACTCCAAGTGTTATGGGTGATACAAAAGGTCATAAACTAGGACTACAACTTTATTGTTTTGCTATTATCTATAATTTAACAATATTGATTACTATTGTTTATGGAGGATGTGTTTATTTGCAGGCGAGTAAGCCATCAGGCGGAGAAAGGTAAAATTTGAACAACTGTGCTTGTAAAGTTTCCTTTTTTGTGGCCCACGTTTTCGTATTTTTCTTAAGGTGCGGAAATGCGCGCAACAAAATCGTGCAACGTGTCGCGCAACATTGTTGCATTTGTTGTATTGCAAGTTGCAAAGCAATGTTGCTCGTATTTCCACCCTCGTCACAACTTGTCACGCAGCAAAAAAATTGTTGCAGGTTGAAAAACTTTGTTGCAAAAAGTAGAAACTTCTACTTTTTGCAACAAAGTTTTTTCAACCTGCAACAATGACTTTGTTACTTGACAAGTTGTGACGAGGCTGGAAATATGAGCAACTTCGCTCTGCGACTTGCAATACAACAAATGCAACAATGTTGCGTGACAAGTTGTACAATTTTGTTACGCGTATTTTCCACACCTTTAGAGTCTTAAGTGGCTATGGCTTTCATTCTCCAGTCACATGAAACTTTACGAGCAAGGCTGATTTGTCTTTTTTGTTATATTTGTCTTATTAGTGATATTCATTATTTGTCATATTTGTTATTTGATTTGTTATATTTGTCTCTTTTACAGCTCTTTCACAAGAGAGAGTATTGGTCGTGAAGCTGAACTAGAAATGAAGCTAGCTATTGTATCAAACGCTTTGATGAAGGTAGGTACAAAGACGATTGACACTATTCCTTAAAAACTCCTAGTGGAAAGAAAGAGAGGAAGAGAAGAGACAGAAGTGGGGTTGTGAGGGTTGATTTGGAGTTGTCAAATATCAATTTCTATTTAGACTTGGTTGGAGTATGAGGGTTAAGGCTCATTGTACCAGGTAATAAAAACGGACCACTCGCTAAGTACCACAGCATTTGTTGTCCTCTATTTTATTATTTAAATGATACACCTAGTTGCAAGAAGGTTGTAGGTTGTCATAGACCCTATGAAAAAAGCTCTAAAACAGGAAAATATTTTTCCATTAAATTATTGAAGTTTGTGTAACCAGTATTAGAAACACTAAGGTCATATTAGTAACTGAGCAAGAATTTCAGTGATCTGCTACAAATATTTAAAAAGTTAGAGCATTGTAAATTTAGAAGGAAATGTATGGGAAAGAGAACCAAGGCCTGATCAGCCTCGCTTTCATGTCTTTGGAACATTTCAAATGCTTATTACTCAGTAAGGATTTTATGTGTGCTAACCAAACTTTGCCAAAATACTAATCAAGACGGGGTCTTTCTGGTAATGAGAAAATATTTTTGAAATCATGAATCTTAAGCAGTGTTCGTTCCCAGTCTCTTGCTCTTTTTTCATAGGGTCAATAGGAAGAAAGAACTTTTGTAATTTAGTGAGAAAGGAATATGTTTAAAAAACAACAACAAAAGAAAATAACTATTCCTTTCTCATTAAGTTACAGAAGTCCTTTCTTCCTATGACAACCTTCTTGCAACTAGGTGTATATCGTTCTCACAGACTTATCACTCAGCGATGTACTCGTACTCCTCCCTTGCGCAGCAGTTCCCATAGACAGTAATGATTTAAAAGTGGAGAGGCTTTGAATAGGGGCCCATATATACTGTTCATGTCATTAATAATGAAAACTTTTGCTTGATTAACAGGAAGGAGAAGAAAAACAGCGCGTGGAAGCTGATTTAAAAAGAGCTCTCAAAGAGAACAAAAAACTAAACGAAAATCTACGAACAGCATCCAGTCAACTGAGGAAATTTACTGAATGGTTTTTTCGAAATATGGAACAAAACAACTCGTAGCTAAATTTATTTTAACCTAAATAAGCCTATGGGTAGGGAGAAAAAAGGAGCCCCTATTTTGAACACCGTTCCGACGACGTTTTCTTCAACGTGCAAAAACTTCCATTGATTCGAAAACGAGGCCATTACTGACCAGTTACCTTCGACTTCTTCGAATTCCGGTGCTCTTAAATGCAGTTTCGTTATTCATAGACTTGTCGTGTTCTTTTGCGTTTCATTTGTTTTTTGATCGTTGGGGAAGTCCCACTAGTAAATATTGCATATACGTACTTGATAACGAGACTTTTTCTGTCCAATATTGTCAACCTCTTCGACTTTCCATGAATTACGTCAGCGCAGTATCGTTTTTAATCGGCTTGTCGTCTTCCTATGCGTTGTCGTTGGAAAAATCCGACTAGTGAATATTATACACTTGATACAACAGTCTACTACGATAACTCAATTATGACTCTCGATGGCCACCGTCAAAAGAAAGCAAAACTAACATACAGAAAGAAATCGAGCTCTCATAGCCAAATCCTAACGGGTTAAGTAGATAAAAGTAAAGTACTAGTAAAGGCAATATAAAGTTGAAAGGACTCATCCGTTCTATGGATGAATCCGACTATTTTAACACTGGGTAAGGGTGGCTTGATGTACATATGATATATTAAATATATTAAATTTATTTTACTTAATAATATCTAATATCTTGTTTCAAGTAAAGTTATCAAGTTTATTTCAAATCTCAATTCCTGCGTGCATCCCACATTGGGTACGGTGTGCACCCAGGAAAAGATACACCTATTTCAAAAAATGTTATCGGGGAGAACGGTGTTGCACGACCGAAATAAACTGTGGGTACTATTTGGTATGCAAAATTTCACTATAAGTTGCGTTACCCATGCTTTTGCTTGCGTCGCTAGTAAGAACCAGGCTTCACAGTTGATGTATCCATTTTCGAGCAAAGGCAACGCAACTAGTGAATTTTTTCATACCAAATGGTACCTAGAGTTCATTTCGGTCGTGCAACCTCCGTTCCCCACAATAACGTTTTTTTGAAATAGGTGTATACCATAAGAATGCTTTTCATTGATTGGATTGTATGACCAAATCTCTTGCTTCATCAAATCTTCCGAGATTATGTATTTGCTGGCAACTTTAACAAGTTTTTTTGTATATTTTTAAATGGACTTACTCGATCAAAAGAAAGAAATATATTTACTTAATCTATTATTAATATTGTTATTGCTATAGTAAAGTAACGAAAATACAGCATTACCATGTTCTTCATAATTAGGAAATATGGCATGAAAACAGAAGCGGATCTAGGATTTTCCCATGGAGGGGTGCAGCCAGCTGGAAGGGGGGTGCACACCACAAAAAAGGGACAAATGGGCACAAAAACGGACATAAAGTCGCTTGAGGAGGGAGTGCGCATCCCCTTGCACCCCTCCCTTTGCATCCGCTCCTGAAAATTGTCCTTGTGGTGAAGCGATTTTGGACGCGAATGTCACCTCGCGCCATTAGCGTACACGTTGCAGGACTCCATTGAACACAACGTTGTCAGTCTTATACTGGGAATTGTACATTCCATAATCCAAACAGTAACCTAGAAAGTAAACTTGGACTTGCAATTCCATGGATCACAAATCTTTGGTCAGTCTTCATTCAGACTTGGGAAAATGCGAATTCCCTCCAAAATACTGATGTGAAACTTGTACTTGTGGTTGTCGCCAACCACATCACGTGGTTCTAAAATACACCATTCCCTTTGAAATTTGTAAAAGAAATAAAACCATTTTTTTTGTTTTCTTTACGATGATAATATCATATTGTTCAATTGTCTTATTTTTTATTCTCGTGTTTTATAGCTTTCTTAGTAGATATAAAAATTTTGTACAGTATCATTAGCTAAAACCATGGCATATATTTTAAATTAATATTTCTCGTTGCGTTAAGAAGCAGGTTCTTAATAAATGCAAATATGTTTATTATGTTCTAGTTAATGTTACCAATCGTATTTCGTACTACGTCTACTGTGAAAATTTTGGGTTTTTTTTTATTGCGCCCGACTAGAATATACGCTTTTCGCTTCACGGGTGACAAAGTATTGATAATGTGTGGAGAGATGGGACTAGCGATTTAAGTGGCCGTTTGAGTCACTCTAAAGGCTACTACCATTAAATATTGTTGATAGAATAGCAGCACTTTCCCCTCCGTTATCTTAAGAACCTGAGTGTAAGATCCAGTTGACCTACCGCTTAAAATCCTGGCGTTGAACCAACCTGTGTGTCAATTGCTGCAGTTACAGATACCTTATTCAGGGACCGCGGAGGGGGAGGGGCTGGTAGGGCCGCGGCCCCACCACTTTTTACCAATATCCACTAATTTTTAACACTCGGCTCCCCCACTTTTTGACTTCTGCATCTCTTCTCTCATATTTCTAGGGTGCTCCGCGGTCCTTGTTATTA
>WUCR03311082.1:0-12073 GCA_009858155.3 Phymanthus crucifer
GCGCCCTTGTATGCCTTCGACTCGGCCACGTTGAGCTGCGTCCCCGCAATTCAGCCACTAGGCTGCAAGGGGGATGAGTAGCCAACCCCAATTTTTTTTTCTTTTTATTTCTAACTTTGCCAGCCACCATGTACCGTATACACTACCCTACAGTATGTTAGCCCCATTCTTGTTACCCCATCGTTTACCTTGTTTGAGTGACTCCATAAAATGTCCCCACCCCTACAGGGGGGAGTGACCTCACTACTTTCTTCACGGTTTGTTGGTCAGAAAACTTGAACATCGCAGAAGCTGAAAATGAGATAAATCAGATTATTTACTTGGCTATCAAAAGTATTGATTATCATTAGTAGTGCTTATAAGCTGATTTGAATAAAATCGTTGAAAAGATGTTGCCCCTTTGTCGCACCTTGCCACGCCTGTGCCTGCATCTGGTTTTTCACTAATTTAGCGCACTGTGATCGGTTCAAGGAATGATCCATTCCATTTCGTGCTGTGCCGCGACCGTGCCACGCGTGCCGCGCGCTACTACTTTGATTGGCTCATCATGATCTAGAGCGCTGTGATCGGTGCAAAGAATGCTATCAATCCTGCCCATTGGCGTTTCATGCGCAATCTTCAGTAATACAATAACTTACATCCACCAGTGAAGAAAATCTCGGCAGCACAGTTTTGCAGTAAATATCTTCTGGAGAAGATAGCCTTAATCTGTCCCACAGGCCATTTGCCGTGCAAACCGTCCAGATACAGCAGAACCTGAAACCCAATGGTATAGATCTTTACGATGTAATGTAACATTTACTGCCATGTTGGAGGACAAATAAAAAGGCCGGCATAAACCACAATGGACGGCTCGCCATCTATCATGGCACAGTCACTCCCTATACTAGAAAGCAGAACTATACGATGTTATAGACCTCGTGCATTTAACGCAGCATCTTCCAAGAAAAGCACTAACAGAAATAATGCTAGATGGCTTACGGAAATAATGTTGAACTTGTACGATATTACGGTATGATCCTTAGACAACATTCCGTCTTCTTATTTCTAGTTCTTAATTCCAGATGGGTCAAAATATCTTGTTTGGCTGGCTAAAAAAAGTGAAAGCGAACACTACAAAATGCGTTATGGTCTACCTGTGGCACCAATATCATAGTAAACGCTCGTGTCCTCCTCTACGTCATGACTAGTTTACAAAACATGTTCTAATGACTCAAAGAATCTTCCTTTGCGTACACAAGTAATACGTGTCAGAATGGCTTGTAAATATTTGAGTGACACCGGAATCAACTGCGCTTCGCCATGCATTCCCCATCTTTGTTCATATGTAAAAGCAGCACCAGCTAGTCTATTCTGAATACTCTAACACTACTTATGAAGCAAGCACACTCTCTTCTTCTTACACACCTATACACTACGACAAACATATCAGCATAGGCAGACAAACACGTCTAGACTTCTAAACTATCACTCACAAAATGGCTTGGATTCAATAACGACCTGAATGACAGCAGAAAATAAACAAAATGACGGAAACAGTCAAAGCCTGTGGGAGAAACTCAAATTAATTATGATAATGTGTATCCGATAATACCACGTGCCAACAGAGGATTAGCGAACCGACAAATCGTAAATCGTTGATAAAAATATAATCTTACCATTTGAAAAACTCTTTCAGGATTTATTTGCCTAATTTCCTTGATTTCTATTGTTAGTAGAAATTACAGAAAGTGTTACCTATTGATAGAAGATATTTTTGGTTTGAAAAATTACATCTATTTATTGATAGATCTATAAATACTGCGCTGACGTAGGCCGTGCTTGTAACTATGGAGACAAGATTTTGCGCGCGCGGCAAGAAGATCTTAAATTCCCGCCAAATTTGCGCTTAAGCGGTTTATTTGCTTCAAAGTGATGCAAATTTAAGAAATTGAGAAATTAGAAGAAGAAAACCATGAGGAGGTCACGTAATTAGATAATAATCTCGTTTTTCATATGTTCGGTAATATAGGGATTTGAACTAGTGAGTCAGAAATAGAGCGGTTCTCGCTTGTGGGATTAAAACCCTAACAAAGTTGCAAATATTTGATATTGATTCCTTTTGTTTCGCCATGCAAATGTTTCTAATTTTCGAATTCTGCCGACGATATCTCGTTTAGCTCTTGATCCACTTATACCAAGTTCGCTGTGATTGACTACCGAGAGACCAACGTTCCGTCCTATGACGTCATGCGGTTATCTCAACAAAAACCAGGGGATTTCATTGGAATTATCAACTCCATATTATCGATTAAAGCAGTGCTAATCCAAACAGCGGATACTTGAACATTCAGCCGCAAAGATGTCTTGCTCTAAAGAGAACCTCTTCAAAAATGGAAGCCGAAATGAAGGATAAACATGGAGAAATGAACCCAGCATCAACTAGAAACGTCTACCAACTACAATACAAGTGAAAAACGATTGACAAAAGACTGTTTGCTTAAGGAATGGAATACACTCGATAAGTGTTATCGCAAGAGGGATACGTGTTCAAATATTACCGATGACAAGTACCTGGGAAATGAGACCACGCGAACGTTTAACACTTTAGCAGTTCAAGACTGGCCATCTTCTCGACGCACCGTGCCGACGCGGTAAACTGAATGTTTGTTCCGAAGGAAATGCATAATTAATACGTTTAATTAAAAATAAAGAGAACTAAAACAGAGTTTTTGAAAGCTGTGTCGAATAATTAAATCATTCTGGACTTACTCGAGCCGAAAGAGGCATGCTTTTTCTCTCGTGGATGAAAAAAGTAGTACAAAAAATTCGTACATAAATTAAACGAAAACAGTCATTTCCTAAGAAACTAAAATAGCAATAATTTCTAACAAAATTAATAAACTAGAGCAAAGTTAATGGTTTTTCTAAATTTGGTTTTTTCTTGATAGAGAGAATATATTTTAAATTACCCAATCCATCGAATACTTGACAGCAAAGCAATTGACAAACTAGACAAGAAAGATCTTCATATTCCAGATAAGGATTCTAATCTAAAACGTAAAGATTTCAATTAAAACACAGAGGAAGTGGCAGTCAAAAATTATCGATGCCTTAACTTGAAGGATGGATTATTTTCATCAAGAAATAATGAATTTTATTGGGGAATAAATTTGTAAATCTGGCACTACTTAGTTTAAGTAACTGAAAATAAAACCGCTTTAGTTAGAGAACTACCAAATGTTTTCTTCGCGCTGTGAGTACTAATTTTTCCAATTTTCACAAAAAAAAAGTCATAGAAAAACTTTTCATGAAAACATTTTAGGATATTGGTATACTACATAACCTCAAAAGTTGGACTTTTTTTCTTTTTGGGGCAGTATTTGTGAAGTTATATACTCTGGTGACCGATTGAGCTTGAAAAAGGGCAGGACAGCAAACATAGCTTTTCAAACAATTATTGTAAACACATTATTTGTGAGAAAATGTCCTAAATAAACAAGACGAAATTTTTCTTTGAAAATGGGATTCTTATAAATTTTGAAATATAACAAACCATAGTGAATGCTTAAGATGAAATAAAAAATGAAGGAGCATGGAAGATCTGTAGACTGATTGAAGTGGTTCATTAATGAACAGTACTGTCGACACGAAGAAATAGCTTTTTTAGGGTCAAATTGCTGTATTTTTGGCTACACACTAGAGACTTTTATAGATTTGAAAAGAGAGAGAGAAGAGGAGAGAAAGAAAAAGAGAAAAAGTTAGGAGAGGAGGGAGGGCAGGGAGAAGGAAGGAGGGAAAGAAAAAAGAAACACAGTGAAAGGGGACAGAAAGGGAAAGAGGGAAGGAGAAAGTGAGAAAGCAGGAAAGGAGAGGAGAGAGAAAGCGAGAGAGCGAGGATGGGATAGATCGAAAACTCCCTCAGCAATCAGAGTCATATATATGGGATACAAGACTATTTTCAAGGATTAGCAGCTTTCTTAATGCTATTATTTATAGAATTAAATGAAAGAGTTGAAAGAGAAACCGAAAATTAAAGAGAAGACAAAGAAGAGCTTTGGTAGCCGCACAGAACAAAAGATATGATTCTTCTTTGAAATTGCGCAAATTAACGCGAGAATGTTCCTCCGTAAGCACGAGGAAAGAATTAAAAAAGAACCAAGGAAAAACTACTAGAACAAATACTAAACTATTCATAAGGGAAAAAGGAAAACACAAATCAAAGCAAGTAGGTAGAGTGGATTAAGGAAAATGAAAAATATAAGAACTAAAGTATTATTGTAAAATGACAATAAGTAATCCAACTGATCTTTATAAACTGAATGCAACAAAAAATAAGAACGAGTAAAAACTAAACGAAATTAGCAAAGAAGATGAAGAATCGTAAAGCAAAAATACAATTAGACTAGGAGAAACAACGCTTCCAAGGTAGATAAATGAAAGAAAAATAAGAGACGCGAAAAACAGTAGGAAAGCATTAATAACAAGGACGTTAATTTTACGATTTTTTTACTGTCATCCAGCAGGACAAATGAACTATAAACGACTTCATTTTTCATTTTCAAGGCACCGCCGTTCAACCCCACCATTAATAGGACATCAATCGACTCTTCCTAAATGACTGGACATGCATCCTTAACTGTCCATTAAAAACACCCACCATGTTAAACAAGTTGCAAAATCGACCAGCATCAACTAAAGTCACTCTCCAATATTACTATATTTTTCAATAAATTAATTGCATTCTGTACTTGGTACATTTGTGCTCTAAACATAGCAGACACTTGATTTAAATAAATCACCTAACATCATAGCTTAAGATCCTTGAACTCCACTTCTTATTAATCTCCACGGCTATTGACCTCAGGAAGGTGCTCCATTGGTATTAGATGCACAGGTAACTGGCCAAAGGTGACCTTTTGGGTGGAGCAGATGTTCAAGAGGAAGGTCTCTGTTATGACGGACTTGGCTAAGTTTAAATATTTCATAAAGATTCAAAGCCTGAGGGATTTGTCGTCAGATCTCGAGCAAGAATCCATACTTGTTTGGCTGCTTGGTCTAAACAGGTCTTGGATTTTCCGGAGAATAAGTCCACGCCCTTAAGGAAGAAATGAGGGCATCTTCTGCACTGGAGGCAAGAGACAAGCTGGAGTAACACACCGTTGATTCTGTCGTACAAACAGTCTTCATCCCACTCATATTCTCTCGGATGTTTTTCACATTCATATAAGACCAAGTTCGTAATGTGTGCGTATTCGATCGGTTCTCCTGGCATGTTCAGATGCTTATCACACAGAGCCTTTAACATGCTCACACACAGTTTTCGACATCCACCGCTAAGCAAGAGTTCTTCGGCGTCCGTGAATGACAAGACCCAAGCATCTCCTTCAGTGTTGATTGGTTTGGCTGTTGGGTAAGGATCCCGAGCTAGCAAGTTAAAACCCCGCATTTTAACATTCGCTATGGCTGGCTGGCTGGGCCAAGCCGAGACCAGTGTCGGCCATACACAGGTATTTTGCGGCCATATCGATCCGCACCGAAACGCAGGGACTAGATCAACTGTATAAATATCCGTCACACTCAGGACAGTCGAGAAACTATTGGTCGAAATAATACGTACTTGAGACTGGAGGTTCCCACGTCGTATAGCCTCAGAAACCAGCGAAGTGAATCTAGAGCGCATCTTCCGTGCCGAGAGATAACCAGACGCCGTGATGAATTCCGTCCAGAGTGACATAGACCTCTTACGTTCATCACTCAGCTTTAGCATAGCACAGCCAGATGGACAGCCATCGTCGATAAAGTTGAATACTCCCATTTGATTGAGAAATAAGCTCACCTCGAGACGACGCGGCGAGAGGACTTGAAGCCCAGCATAGCGGCCATCAACTTGTTTGAGTGAGGAGATGAAGCGCGGTTCCAGGGCCTCGACATGCTTCAGAACATCTTGGATGATCCGGCAGACGGTAGATACAGCTTGATAGATCTCGGTTTTTCTTCGGTGTACACGATTTCGTACAAAATGTTTCATGTTGCCTTGTCTTTGGCCAAGAAGACATGCCATTCCTCGAGGACCGGTTTTGATAGTAGTAAGCAGCTCGTGTCGGCCAAACTCGAGCTGCATGAAGTGGCCAAATGAAGACGTGTCTGTGTAACCGGTGTATTTCACAGTAAAGTTTTCCGGACCAAGGTATTAAGGTGCCATAGTCGAAGCAATTGAACCTGTCACGACCTATTAATCTCCTTAACAAAGACCAAAACCGACTCAGAGCCAATAAAACACGAGGGTCGGCAATTTTGTCCGATCATTCAAGTGATTCTATTAACTCAATCGCTCGGGATATTACACCGAGCTGCCTCACTTCTGCGCGCGCTTGTCTCCGCTCAGCGCGGTAAATTGGGAGTTTTCTCGCTTAAATCTTCTCTCAAATCCACAAAAAGGGCTTTTTGGAGTGAAAGATGCTTGTTTAAGAGCTCAAACGGTGGTTATTTCATCGGTCTTTATCACATGCCGAGCCGTTTGCTTATCTTATTAAACTTTATAAACAACGACCGCCCATCGTTTGTGTATTATTGCAGACGATATTGAAACCTTGCCTTGGGATAGCCGGCTTATTACACTCACTGAAGCAGGAAGAAAAGAATTCCATGCTTTATTGGCTACAATGAAACCTTCATAAGCCAAACAACAATCACCTACCTGTTTTAGTTCTAGTGTCCAAGGGTGCTACTTTCATCTACCTCGTTTTTAATAAGCAAAATGTGAAGTTGCTTGAAAATGATTTGTCATCGGCGGTGCGAGTCCAAAAAAGCAATAAACGAGAACAAACAGTAGCGGTATCAGACAGCCGGCAAAAACAGAACACATGAAAAAATAACCAGCACTGTGACCACTCGCTTTTGATTAACTGCCTTAATGGAAGTAAATTAGAAGGAAAGATACTTAGGGGAACAAAGCGGGAATCATTTCGTAGTTTGGAAAAAGTGAAAATAAAGTGCGAATGAAAAGTTGCGACGAATCGCGTGAAAAACTAATAAGAATGAAACACCAGGACTTTGGGGATTTAGTGGTTTTTGTCGATGGGCGTGATTTTGGAGGTAAGCCGATAATACTGCTAAGCGATAAGGACATCCCAAGCTGGAGAAACAAGAGCGCCTCCAAATCTCCTTCTAACTCGAGGATTGGGAGAAATGAAGCCTAAAGATAGGAATGACTGCGGCAGATTAGCACTATAGCGTGGCTTGTCATTTGACAGTTGGATTACCATTTGGTGTTGACCTGCCGAGAGCCGCTAAACTATTGAGGGTGTTTCTTAATAAACAGCAAAGGCTCTACGACAATGCCTTCACAACAGCCTCGGTGGTTCAAGTGTCAAGAAGTGTTTACATCAGGACAGAAATAGCCCAAGAATAGTCTTTGATAGCTGTTTTTGATTGCTCTTCTCACTATAAAAGCGGAAGTGTCAGTGAGATTTGATCATTTTGTTGTTCATTAAGGGATTCTGCTGGGGCTTTTCAATTGACGTGTTGTTCTTCTCCTCTCACCGGATCTTTACGCATTTATACTGTGCAACCGTCTCCGGCTCTGACCAAACAGCCACCGTTAGACTTATTATCGAAGGCCTTCAAAGGCCTCCTTTGAATACGATCCACGAAAGAACACTTGCTATGAAGGGCCGTGATCAAAGCCTAGTCGAATACGTCGGGTAGCAATCCACTGGTTTATAATTGGCCTGGTTGTTTGATAAAGAGAACCCTTCTATTCAAAGCCCTTGACGTCAAGACCGTCAGACTGTAAACAAAGGGCTCGATGATTAAAATCGAACATAGCAGATATTGATAATAAAATACCTAATAAAACTGCGCAACGCTTCGCTGGGCGTGAAGATTAAAACAAAATGGCATGAGCTATGGTGCCCTTTGATTGGGTGCCACTCAAAACCCACCATCCGAGCACACAAGTTAGTTTACTCAAAGACAACAAAAGTCCCGGTTTGGTGTTGAAGACTCACCGTTTTATATTGTTGACACAAGCCTGGAGGTGGCTGTTAATTGAATAAGCATCACTTCTTTCGTGCTTGGTGACAACACAGGCTAGAAAACTGACTTCAACATAATTCACTTCAGTTGCGTTGACTTTGAACAGTAGTTTCGGCTAGCCAAGCAATCACACTCAGAGGTCTTTTCAACACGATATTATTCTATTCAAAGCGGTTTATTGTTCTTAAAAGAGCGCTCTTTGGGTCAATTAAATCTATATGCAGACAGCTTTGCCGTTGATGTTTCAATAGTTGATGTTTCAAGACACAGGGTCTTGGTCGTTGAAAATCACGGCTATTACAAACTTTTTCTTACTTTCAAATCAAATCAAAACAAATCCTGAGGTCTCGTAATTATTTAAACATTTATGCCGCAGAGAAAAATAAAATATTTACTTCTATAACATACACTTTTTTATCTCTAAGAGATTGAAATCAATACAAAAGGATCACTTTCGATAGCAGGTTCATTTCATTTTCGTTTTTCTTCTACAAAAGAAAATTTTAACACTTGTGCTAACGTTATCGTTCCTCGAGGACCAACTTGTCTTCAAGTTTAGACAAAAAAAAAACAAAAAAGTATAAAGCTCTTTTTTTCTTTCATTTTCAAAATTTTAGACCGTCATTTTTAAGCTTGTTTACCAGCTTGGAATAGTCATTTCAGCTTCAATGATGGACAAAATCAAATAAAACAAAAACAAATGTCAAAAAAGCAGTTTTTCACTATGAAAACCTTCGAGATCTCCACCTTGGCTCAAACAATGAAAAACTTCCCAGTTTTAAATACTGAAAATCAGGAGAAACAACAGCATGAGATTTGAGTTCACAACCTTGGAAAGTTTTTTCCGGCCGGGCTAAAGAAATTGCCGAGTCCAAGCCCACTTTTCAATAGCTATTACAAAAAGACTCTCGCCATGTATTGTGTTTATGTAATTTATCTTCAGTAAACCTTCTTATGGAATCAAGCAAATAAGCGCAAGCCAATGTTAAATAATAAATGAATGAGCGCTTTCTCATTAGACAAAACGCTGCAGTGGACACTAGAAAGTGCATATTGATACGGGGGAAAAGCTTCCAAATGCTAGTTTTCGAGGAGCAAAAAGGGGCAAAACGGCTCATTAAGTTACAGCGCGAAATCAATGAATTCAGCTTATAAAATAAATGGAAGTATGGAATCCATTATATTCTTGCTGTTTGAACATTCATTTAGTGGTATATCGTCAAGAGATTACTATAATAGTGATCTAGTTCACCATCCTTCATCGAGAATCCTTCATCGCACAGGTGAAGAAAAGTGCCTTTCAGGCGTCGAAGAAAAAGGGTTTGTAATAACACAAAAAGGTTTTTAAAAACATACTAAATCAATTTCAGGAAAAGTTGAGACATTTATTACCACTAAGTGAGATTCAAGGCGGATAAACGTTAGTATTAATGAACCCCAGCACTTAGGAAAACGACTACCTAATCAATGAAATTTGAGCAAGAATTCTCGCCTAGCTTTCTAGTTTTTAAGAGATCATAAATTGAATTAATTGACTTGATGAAGTTTGAAAGGAACTCAGCTATAAATTAAAGAACTATTAATTAACTCGGATGAAGTTAAACATGAGGATGTGAACGAGATTAAGTGGGATGGTGGTGTTTCGATTCACTTTATAGCTATTTAAGCACCAATATGTCATAAAAACACTGTTGAAACTTTGCAGGGGAATAAAAAAAACTAAGTACTTTGGGACAAATATATCGTGTAGCAAGGTCGTGTGGGGTTAATATTTTTTGCACAGATACAAATAATGTATTTCTAGAAATGAAAAGAAAATATAAAAAAAGAAAAAGAAAGCTGACAGAGACCAAAAGAATCTTCACTTGAAAGCCTGAGTTGCACAGAATACCCTACCAGTTTTAATTCGATTCAACTTGAATCTCACAGCGACAAACAAAGCAATCCAGATATTTATCTCCAAGTTTATTACACTCGAGAGAGCGGTGTACAAATTTGTACAAAACAAAGGGGTGTTACCACAAATACAAGACAGAATACCCTACGATTCAACTTGAATCTCACAGCGACAAACAAAGCAATCGAGATTGTTATCTACGAGTTTATTACACTCGAGAGAGCGGTTGTCGTTTTGCTTTATTCTAAAGGATTCAAAAAATCGACTGCGGGACAAAGTAAGATGATCGCGATTGTCTTAAGGACCAGCTCCGTAATCAAATAAAGTGTACGCAGTCGCAAAGATTGGGTCAATAGTAAAAAAAATGGCATTCTTTTTGTTATCATCGAGACAAAAAAGAAAAAAAATATACCGTACAAAGATTAGCTCTATACCAAAGAATCGGCCTTCTTTCTTGTCTTATTGACAAGAACAAGACAAGAAAAAAAAAGAAAAAGACGGGAAACGCGGACAGCGTCTTCAGCAAATACGCTTTTTGTTGTCTTGGAACAAGGAAAAGAATTTGTACTCATAAAAGAACGGAGTCTTTACACTCAAAAAAAGAGCAATAAATCTGATAGCTGAATTGACAATACTGGAAGTTGAATTCAGAACTTCAAAATCAAAGTACTGGTTCAATTCTCTCGATTAGCAATCTAGATGGTTATCTATCAAGTACATTACCCTTCTGTGCTCCCGATACTGGGTGTTAAAATATAAACACAATATAATTTTCGTGATCCGGATCAAGCCCGAAAATACAAAACTCAAAAGGAAAACCTCCTAAGCCAATCAAGAAATAATCAACACGAAATACACTAAGTCCAAAAAACAACACTCAAGACCAAGATAGTAGGAGACTGTCAGCGGGACAAAAGGTTGCCTGGGAACTGAAATAAATCGGTAGTAGCCAACGTGTAGGTGTTGACAGCTTTATGGCCTGATATGATTGTACGCCGTTTATCGCCCAGAAATACTAATTAAATTAAAGCCTACTCGAGAACGCAGCTAAACAAGAGCTGGATAACAATCGCTGTAAATTGGATTTTTTGCTTGGGTTCAAAGGAGTGTCGGAACAAGGTTCTGACAGAGGGGTGATGGAAGATTCGTCCCTTTGTGGTGGAGTTTTGCATACCAATGCCTCAGGAATCAGCTGAGTAATCAGTAAAACGGCACGAACAATGAGCTTTAGTAGTTGGTGCGTGTTGAAGAATTTCAGAGGAAAGATTTGTAGAAATGTCTACGAGAATTTAGCTTGACTCCCTGTAGACTCACAACCGAGAAAGCAGAGTAAAGAGCAAGCGCCCCAAGAGTTGTATGTCTGTATGTGGTGAAGAATGTTTGAGAAATGATTTTTACTGGAACTTAGGACGATCCCCATCACAACTGAAAAATCAAAGAAGCGAGAATAAAAAGAGAATACATTCAGTTAAATAAGATTTAGAACGTGTAAGGAGAAATAGGCTCAGTGGGCCTACAATAAACATCTGAAAAATAGTATGAGAGAAAAAGAGATGTTGAATGTGTTGACGAAGTTAAAAAAAAAATGGAAATCGTTGGGAGAGCTGGACTCAGTTTCCAAGAAACGACAAAAAGTTGAATGACGAGGGAAAAAAAGAAAGAAACTAAGAAACAACTTCGAAGGATATATCATGAAACATGTTGGAAAGTACGTGTTGGGTGAGCTTGGGGTTTGTCGTTCAAAACATAAATGAAATCACAGAATTAAGAGAGTTGGAAATGCTTAAACAGTTGTGGATGTTTAAAATTCTTCTCTTGAAACACGGTTTGGAAAATGGGTGTGCCAAGCTTTAATCTAAATAAGTCGACTAATAAATAACCATTTTCTAAATCTGGAAATGGATTGTAAGAAGTGGATGGGAGAATGTGAGCCCAATAGGTAGAGTGTTAGGATTTCCACAAAAATACTAGAAAAGAATTGGTTAACATCAACATTACGAATTGCTAAAAATATTAGTCACAACTCATGTGGAGTCGAGGGAGGGTTTAGAGTAAAACAGCTTTCGAGGATTACTTAGCATTTTGTGCTTTGTAATGTATTAAAGATGTAAACTGTGTTTCATCAACAGTTCCGAGTTCTGGCTGGAAAAAGCTTTG
>WUCR03311225.1:0-12058 GCA_009858155.3 Phymanthus crucifer
CAGTCGACCTTGAAGGACTATCTGCGCTTGCGTATGTCGTTGTGCTTATGCTTGCGTCGCTAGTAAGAACCAGGCTTTAGTTTTTTCACTATTTTTTCACGATCCATATGGATCCATTTTGGACAAGGCCACTGGGAGGGAGGGGAATACAAATCGTCGTCATGTCTACTAAGAAGCAGTGGATGTCTTCGTGTAATGACTTCAGCACTCAAACCTAGACCCGAAAAAAATACTTCCAAGTGGAAATGTTGGTTCATTTGTCAACACTGATATCTCCTATCTACGTTACACAGTTGTACAAATTGGTAGTGAGGTTTATTGATCCAAGTACTTGACACAGAAGAGGTTTTGTCGCCAATCCCTCCTAGCAGCAATACGAACCGGTCCAACTGTCAGAATCACTTATAGACTGGACCGACAAAATATCCAGATAGATAAGTTCACTTGCTTTCATCATAGAGTCTCTTTATCTTGTTCATTCAATTCGGACAAGAAAATCTAATCAAAAATGATCAAGAACTTCAGAATTTTGACTAACACGGAAAGCTAAGATCTTAATTGCCCCACATGATATTTCAGAAGACATTTGCTATCTCGTTTGGTGAACACTGTGTACTCGTGGTTCTGATCCCTGTAATTTTCTACTTTTCGACATTTTTTTCAGCCCTTGGCAGTACTTTCTCATCCAATCACAGAGTCAGCTTCATGCTTCTCTTTTCACTAAAACATTTTACATTGACTAAATGATTATATTAATTCTCAGTCGAAATCTTGAGAAATTTGACTCGCAAGGAAAAAAACTTAATTGCGTCAGGTGTCGTGCACTTGATCAGGAATGGCAGCCGATCGATCTGGGCAGTTTAGCCAATGTTCTGAGGTTCAGTATTTTATCAAACACTCCTTTGCTTGTCCTATCGGACATTGGTTCTAGCTACTTCAGCACTAATAACTGCATTACTATCTCATATATAATTCCTTCAGTTCCTGTTGTACATTCTTCAAGGAACGATGAGATAAAACGATTGGCATAGCACACGGGTTGATCAACAGTGGCTTATATGCCTCCCCTGAGCTCCGCACTGAGACAAATCGGATTCAAGATCGATTTAATCCTAATAACATTACTTTCTCTGAGAGCATGCACAAGTGACTGAGTATTATGGTGGCTAAAAAGGAGGAGCAGAACAAAGACTTGATTTTCCATCTTGGCTCCTCAAGGAGCCGAAATGTCTTCAGTATGACAATTGGTATCAGATCTCGCGCAACACAAAGGCACTCGACAAAACAATCAACTCCAATTTTCTTATTTAATCCCTTCTTGTTGCAATCATGAATCATTGATTCCAGAAACCAATGGTTCTTCTCTGTCTGGAATAAGAAGAAAGCGAGGAATACTGTCCCGACTTGCTGTACGGGTGGGTGGAGGATGGTCGAGATTATCAGATGGGATCACGATGATAAAATTCTTACTTTGATCGTATTCATTAAATCTTTTGATGAGTTGAATTGTCATTGTTTCTTATCGATTTGGGTGTCAGATCTTGAATTTCTTTAAACATTTCCTTTAAGAAGGACTATACAACTGTTGACACAAATCATGCTAAAGTCCACAATTTCCCAAGTAAGGTATCTTCTTACTCATAGAGTCTTATTTATTGACAACAGTCTTCATCAAGAACGTCCCAAAGATTTTTGGATGTGGCGTGTACAAACATACAAACGAGCAGAAATACCATAAAATAATAGAAAGGCAAAAATGGTGATGCAGTTCCAAGAGTGCCTCACACAAGTTGGAAAAAAAAGATAAACACACAACATCCCTTTTCGACTGATGTATCCACTTCAACCTTTCCTAAGAAAGAGGTGCAGATGGCGAACTTTCAGTCAGCTCCACACATGGATCAAATGGAAAACGCGTCTTTCCGCCCTGGTTCTGTCAAATCATATCAGCAAAACGCGAAGAACAGTTTCGGCAATTAGTCTGATGCGAATCATTCAACGACCAAAGCCTCGTTGATGAACGTCAATTTGGGATAAATTTAGTCGTGCCGGCGAAAAAACAAAGTAAAAAAAAAATTGAATCACAGGTGCCGTGATTACGATGAACAAGGCTTTTATCAAAACAATATCGCACAGCATGACGAGTATGGCGATGGCGTCTACAGTTAGGCGATACCCACCGCATTGATACATGTCTTATTAGACGAGGTCAAAGAACCAGATGAATCATGTTAAAAACAACCAAAACGCTCTAGCTCCTATCTGGAATACATTTACGAGAAACGTTTTTCTTTTGGGGCGGAAATTCTATGAAATAACGAGAACAGACTAGAACGTTTTCACCCGGGGGAAATGAGAACGAGTCTGTACGTATTCACCTAAACCTGATGCAGCTTACCGACCAAAGAATCGATTTCTTATCTCCACAAAGTAATTATGAAACGTTGTATAATTATGTCTGATAGTGAAACAGCCGAGGCACATTAACTTTATCATCTTGGTAAGCTATGTATTAATAATTCAATTGGTTTTTCCCCGAAAGCTTAACCATGGATTTTGGCCATAAGGGTCTTTTTATTAGGCTCTAGAACATTAGTCCCGATGCGCAGGATGTTATACTGGAGGCATCTTTTTTCATTTACGCGGTCATTACCTATTAGATAAACCCATCACCCTTATCACCAGGCCTGTCGTCCAGCTCGGCCTATCAACACGAACTGCGCATTCTCAAACACCGACACAAGACACAGAGCCTTTCATAACACACAAAAGCCGGCAGTCCACTGGGATCAAATGATCGGCCAGATATCACGGTCATTCAAAATGGCGCCGCTTTTGAGCCCGTTTGCTTGGGAAATCCACAAGTCTGTTGGGTTTTTTATGAGCTGACGGTGTCGTTTCCTCTAATAACGAAAATTCGAACTACAACAAAGACTATCGGCTAGTAAAATGAGCTTTGGTGGCGAGGTATTTTGAGTGGAATTGAGTTGTGGTCAATTGATTAAAGCAGGCCAAGATGCGTTCTGACTCCAAATCGATAACGTTGGAGACGACAGTCTTGTCAGTGACATTTCTTTTATCGATTGTGTGTTTTTCTACCAGATTATGAACGATTCTTGTCGTTGATTAACCAAATCACAAAGGCTCTCCTTTGGGCAAACAAATCAATTTGATTTTCCTTATAAAAACTACATAATCGCTCGCCATTTGAGTACACTGACCCTGCATGTTACCTTAAAGATTTCTACTGCGCTCTGATGACATTTAAAGCGACGTAAATATTACATAAAGCTCTCAGTGTGGTTGCCTGTGAAAACGATGTGTCATATAGCGCCAAGTGAGCGTATCCCTACAACCAAACCATTATCCTCAAGTGATCTTGTAATATAAAGATTTGCTTGAAATATAAACATGTTTCTCGAATAACTCGACCCGTCACTATGCTGTATAAAGACAGTTACTTAACAGTTCCTAGATAAAGCCTATATATCCAAGCAGCAAAGTTTGAATCTTTCTTATGTGGCCTTATTTATAAACAAAGTAAAAATAGAAATCCCCGGTAAAAGCCTTGAATTACCCTATGGACTTGCGACACTTACGCCAAACGTAACGTCAGTACCAAGTTTTTTTCAATACCAAAGTTCAAGTTTCTCACACGACTAAGGGCAAGTTAAGCTCGCGTACGACAACTTTAACATAAATTCGACTCCTCATAAACCAAAAAAGGCAAAGATTTAGTCTCTAGAGGGGGGAAAAAAGCAATCTTTCGCCAGGAAAACGATGCCGAGGAGTTAAGAGGAAGTTATCGTGCGAGTGTGCTGTTGATTTGCGAATATTAATCGCGTTCCGAGAGCAGGAATATCTCTCGAAATCTCTTCGAAATACTCACCGAATGGTGCAAATGAAAGGCAGAAGCCAAGAGAGATTAGGAGGGCAATGATCTTCATTCTACGCGTTCGGTCTTGCACGTATTTGGTCGTTCGTTGAATTATTATGAAGCTATGCGATCCAAGCCGTCAGCTTATAAGTGAGCAGTGTAATAGATAGCTTTCCTCGTGAGCAGTGACAACGGGAGAGTAATGTCTTTGCCCCCAGAGGTCAGGCTTAGTCACCTTGTCTCGGCAAACCGAATGATGGCAGCCGCTGAAATGTGTTAGGGAATTAGTATGGAGAGGCACCACCACCTGGCTGGGTACACCACGTACACCAAGGTATCACGGTGACAGGAATGCGCAGTCTCTTCTGGTTTCTGGCGGGAGAAAAACAAAGTGCAGCGGTTTCGTGCAAGCTGTAGGTCTTTTGAGATGTAAATCTTGAAGTTGTCAAGAAGTTAACAATCTAGGGGCTGTTCTACCACAGGGGGGAGGAGAAAGGTTTGACAACCTAAACGAGGGCACTCCCATTAAGAAGCTTGGCGCCCTGGGGTGTCGAATCGAAAAAAGATTATCAACTGCGAAGCCTTTCAAGCTTGGCCACTTCATTAATTATCATGATCCACTTTCTTGTATTTACTTTTGTTTAATGTAATAACGCAAAACACCAAAGTGACACATGACTAAACCTTAATAACCAAGTCAAGAATCTTGTTCTTTATGTGTACAGTTCATTATATTATGTAAACAGGTTACTATATAAGTGGATGACAAGGCTTACTAGACAGTTAGCTTACAGGTTGAAGGCCTTAGTCAAATCTAGACGTCACGGTGTCTTGGGGATTCATGTTCCTATGTCTTCTGTGTCAGCATCTACCATGTAATGTCAAAACATCCATACTATTGTTCAGAATATGATAAGAGCTATACCTTGGGGATGCATTTAGGAGCCATTTGGGTGGGCTCCGAGACACATTTTCTAGTTTAGTTTTTAGAGTTGTGTTGCGTGAGCCGCCCTAGGGCAGAATCCGCTTATCCATAGGAGGGGAAAAACATCTAAGTAGTCAACCTAAGTGGTTTGAAATTTTCGTTTTCAGATTATAAATGTTTGAAGGACGAAATCTATTATTAAAAGAAATCGAAGAAATATTTGTTTGTGTCGGAATTTCTAAACCAAATGCTGACGAAACGGTGAAGAAGAAGAAGAAGAAGAAAAAGGTACAGAAATAGAAAATGATCCGAGCCATTTTCGTATTATGTAAATAGCAAAACCAATCCATATCTATCTGCACATCCGATTCAATAATCTGTCTTTTGTTCAGACTTAGGATTCTTTAATCCTTCGGAACGATTTTCCTCAACAGAAAGTTGAAGCCGGAAGATAACCTTAGGTTCAGAGTTTTTGTTTCACAAATTTCATCAAGTTTTAGTTCGTGGGAAGTATGGACAATTCAAAGATTAATTTTGTTGCACAGCAGTGGAATAAGAATACTACCATAGCTCATCCGTCGCTAGGCCCGCAAACGGGTTCGCGTAAATAAAATGGTAAAAGCGAAGCAAAAGTGAAAACTAACAAGAGAGTGATAAATGTCACAAACATGATGCTCCCTGGAAAACAGGTTTCTAGGTTAACGCCGACGACAGGAATTTTCTCAAAATTAATAAAATCATAAACAGACATGATATCATGATCCATAGTCCCTTTCCTATGAGGAGTCATGCTGACCTCATTGAACCTAAACTGAAGACCCACATCGAGAGCTTAAAAACTTCTATTCACGAGGTACATTTTCTTTGTTTTTTTTTGTTCACTGTATAACCTTGAACTTAATGTTTCAAAATTGTTTGGAGTAAATTTATAAACGGGGGACAATCAGCAAGCCAAGGTCAATCTCAAGTGCTGCGCAATGCGACGCTGCTGACTGCTTTCCCCCTCAAGCTACAGGGCATTTTTCTCGACAATAGATCCACTGTTATTAGCAGAAAACGCTTGCTTAATTGGTTAGCTTTAGTTGTCTCAAACATCATCAAATCGCGACCGTTGTCCCACAAAGTATGACCTTACAAACCTTGCAGCCCAAGCTATGTTCTCGAGATCAGATCCTTTGCAGAAGCCATCAAAACTCGTCCTAAAACCCATACCCCAAAAACCCTTTCTTCCTCGACACTTTCCCTCGAGTTGGGGTTAGAATATCCTTGAATTTTTCCTCGCTCAAAATCTTCAAGTCGAGAGAAATTTCAACGCAAACTCTTTAGAACAAATCGAAAGCACTTCACTCCGTCTTTCAACGAACACCAATTAGATTTCATCTTGATCTGACGACAAATAAATTACAGCCAGGAACTAAAGATTTTAGGGTTTTGTAATGGAACTTTGGTCGTCGTTTCTAAACATTTCCGCTATTTTAGTAAAGGAATTTCAAAGACCTTTCAGGAAGGATTTAAAGTTGTGGGTTTTAATAGTTAAGGCCTTGAAGATTTTTGTCAGGACATTGATTTATGGTTATTGTTTTGGAGTTTAGTGATAGGAAGATATGAAGGGCAGAAGGCACTTGAACCCGCATTTAGAATGTTTGATAGCGCGTTTGTTTCTTTACTGAACAATTATAGAGAAGAAGGAGAAGGAGAAGGAGAAATAGGGGAACTTAAAATACTATATATCGTGTATATCATATAGCTCTTTTAGACTGTACCTTTAGATCTTTCAACATAATTATCAGTGAAAATACGAAAAAATAGTTCGTTAGTCATTAGCTTTTGATGTGAAATCAATTTGGTTCACGTGATAGGAAACACACACAAAAAAAAACATTAACTTGCTCGAGGAATAACACTATGATTGAATGTTGATCGAAGAAAACAACGCGAGAAATTGTTGGTGAATTATGTGGAAAAGAAAAACCAGAAACGGAAACTAAACTGTCCCCTAAACTAATAAGCAATAGAACTGTCCTCGATGGATCCTCGATGTACAACGGTTATACCAGCTCGTGTGAAATGGTCTTCATGGTCATGGAGGGCAAGCATACAAAGCTACGCTATTTAGAAACCAAAAGTAAACATATCTATATAGTTTTACCCTAGAATATGGCTGTCATCATTTGCGCAAATACCCTGTGGCTTGATAGTATGTTGCGCAAAGTCGCGACAGTAAGAAGGAAATTTTAACTAAAACCCCAAATTTTGGGGAAGTTGTGGTACAACGACTGAGCGTCTTGTTGAAAATTCAAGTCAAGGTATCGAAAATCTAAGGATTTATAGAAATTCTGGTTATATGACGTTTGCATGTTACTATTGAGTCCCACTTTACGGTCTGCATTCCATGAAGACGCGCCCCCCGCGTTATTGTCAAGTCCAAATTATGCGCAAAGCCCGTCTATCGTACTAATTTCATTGCGCAGAAGTGCTGCTATCTAGATACGTACGTTAAACGAATGTTTAGTTGTACTTGTAGAAGAAAACTCGCGATGAAAGGCAGTAGTGACCAATACATTTCACATTCGACGAGCGGATTCAAACACTTTCTTTTCCAAGATTTTGTATGACGACTGCCAGTTATATCGAAAAACCCCTGGATTGGTGGGAAGTATATTATCTTCGGAATCGAGCTGTTCTCACTTGAGGATGAGTCGGTGGATGACGCGTCAGTAGTGGTTTCCGGCAATCAAACAGGAATGAAAACCGAGGTGAAGAAGTCAAATAGATCGTGTCTAGATCTGAGATGAGTAAGTGGATCCATCATCATGACTCCGTTACACCTTCTTCTTCTTCTCTTCTTTCGGAAACTGCCGCTGCCGAGGAAGGAGGGAGGGGACAGGTCTTCTCTTTCTCACCACATTTCTCGCATCTCGTTGCTTGGTGCCCTCGTCCAGCACTAACTTTGAGTAGTGACACAGAAAACTCGTTCAACTCGGATTTTGACGTTTAGACGAGGCAATGCATGTGAGTGAATTATGCCCTATCCCGGGGCGGGCCGGGGGGGGGGGGGGAGTAGTGCCCTATGGGCAGTTTTCCTCTTTCCGCAATACTTAACATGGAAAATTAGACTAGAATACCTGTAAAGAATTCTTGCCCTTACGTCGATGAGCCCAGAGTATTTCAGGGTTAGGCCAAGTTATGGTTTCCCAGTTTTAGCGACGTATTGTTCTTTGCGCAACTTTTAGTTCCTGACAAAGCCAACTTTAGCCGGAGCAGTTCATACGAAACTGATTGAACAACTAAATCTTGTGAGAATTGCGGTCCACATTTTTGGAGGAAACGGTATTAATACTACCAACAGCTTGAGGAGAGCTTGTAGATCATTCTTAACAAAATATGACAAGATAAGATGGGTTAAAACATATCTTGAAACATAGGCATTCCGGTGCGCTATCGTTTCCGCAAAGAATTCTTTTACGCAGGCCTGTAAACCCTACAGGTTAATAGAGTCATAAATGAGATTCATTTAAATTCCCATTGAGATAATTTTGTACAGGTTCGACGACGCGAAGTTAAGCGATTTCAAATGTCCGATATGGAACCACTCCATAGCCAAGATGGCTTCGATTAGTTCGATACAAAGTGCAGAACACAGGAACAAACACATCGGAATCGAGAACATTTTATTGCGCTCACTTTGACATTCGGTAAAATTAAAGACTTTGCGTATCTTATTAGATCCATCTTGAAATAAAAGTGCCAACACTTTGAGACGCAACGACTGGTACACGCGTACTTCATGTCTTACCGGAAGCAGTCAGACGGCCGGGCGCGCAACTTGTCTCCTCCCATCAAAAACCCAATAAATTTCTTAATTGACTTTTATTGCTTATACAATCTGAGACATGTTTCTAAATTAGCTAGAGAGTTGGGTTATTCATGGGCGGAGTGATTTTATCGCCTGTGATTGTATCATCCAACTGTTTGACTCTTCTGCCGCGCTTCAGTCTGACCAACTCGAATATCAAGTGATAACATGGCGAACTGTACGATACACAAGCCACACATGTATTATTCTGTTTGTTGATTCATAAATCCGCAAGATTTGCTAAGGAGATATGGAAAAAGTTATATTTTGTGCCAAAAAAGCTGCCCTTTCCTTTGAAGGGCTGTCACAAGGAAGTATGCAGCGCAACAGTGATTTTGAGCTTTTTTCCCGTTCACTTAATTTTAAGTCCAAAACCGAATTTTCTCGACCACATCCGAGTATTATTCGATTTTGAATAAAACATTTCAAGCTGAAATAAGGCGAACTTGGACTTTTCGAGCAGCTCTAGGGGATAGTCGTGCCCCATAAACATGGCAGACAAGAGGCTCTTTGCAGCACGTCGGAATGCAACTGAATTTGGAGGGCAAGACAATAGGTTTTGGTTCACTGGAGGTTGCGATTCTTTTGTCTTGCCCTCCAAATTCAACTGCATTCCGATGTGCTGCAAAGGGCCTATTAATTGCGCTAAACGCAAGATGGAGGCCGCGGCTTACGCCTCGCTCCTGATCAATCGATTTGAAATAACGTACACCTATTTCAAAACACTTTGTCGGAACGAATAGGAACGAATAGAACGAACAAGCCAAGACCGCAGAGAACGCCGGTACTCGTAATTGCCGATTAATCTAGCCATGGCTTGTGCAATTGCCTGTAGCTCTGTAATGGAATTATCTTCTGAAGCAGCTATGCTTTGAGTGATTTGTTAAGTCGAATAATGAAAATGGCGCCATGAATAAATTTATTACAAGCAAAAGTACTGGCGTTCTCTGCGGTCTTGTCTTGTTGCTTGAGCCTCTTGGTTGCCGCGACGTTTTTTGAAATAGGTGTATAATGTGGAAGCCAGAGGTCCAAAGTGGATGACGCTTTTTATTTGAGGGTCATAGTTTAACTACAGCGGGAGAAATTCAGAATTTTCTTCAAGGAATGGTTCTTTTCTGTTTGAGGGGCTATTATAAGGGGATGTATAGCAGCAGATTAGTGTCCTGTCCAGGGGGAGTCGACGACTCTCATCCGCTTAACACTACAGAAACCGGAGATAAGCACCGGCCCAATGTGCCTTTTGGCACAAAAAGGATTAGCTTTATAGCAGCAGATGTGAGTGATTTCTTTTTTGACTTTTTTTCGAATTTGTATTCGCTAGTCGTTTAATTTTTAACAAGAAATTTCCAGCTGCAACTAGGAGAACCTCCATTTCTCGAGCAGCCCCGGGATGTGGTCCTCTGCTCCAGACTCGTACCCAGTCGCCACTTGTGTTTTATTCGCAATGACATCTGGGAAGGTTTTGATGGCGCAAGGGTGCTTGCACCTTCCCTTGATGCACCGCGAACTCGCTAAATCCTTCCCATCAATCACCGCTCGAAAGGCAAGGAGCTACTGAGTACGAGTCTGCCTCTGCTCATCCACATGGCCGAGAAAGGCGCTAGACGAAAGATGAAAGTTGGTCAGTCCTTGTTCCATTAGTATGATATTAGCAAACTATATCAGACCATAACAGTGCTTTTGAGTATTTCTTTGTTAACTCCAAAGCTAAATAGTTCTTTCTTTATTCCTTATCTGCCTCTGTTTGCTCTCCGGCGTTCCTGTTTTGATGTGATATGTTATAATGTTATTATTCTAGATCTCCCATGGATATTACTAGTCTATCTCGAGTTCACAGAGCTATATTGTTTGCTATATTGCGCAGCTATATTGTTTGTATTTGATCACAATGCCGCCAGCTACAGTACACTCTATTTGTATCAAAAGTGAGCGGCGCCATCTTGAAAACCATCAGGAAGTCAGCGGGAAACAACACAGGAAGACCAAAATCACAGTTGATTGTTTCCATCATATGGATGACGTTTGTAGTCATAATACGTGAAAATATAAATCCGTTGTAATCAAAACAGCGATAGAATATTCAATTCGAAGTACACTTTGATGAAATGGATTATTTTACAGCAGGAAGCAACAACATCGCTCACCATGTCTTCATCTTTTTCGTAGCTAAAACGAAAAGGTTTCACCAGCACGTGACGGCACCAACGGATGGTTTGCATGTGAAAATCAACAACTGCTGTGTTGAAATGGGGGAAACGGAATTACAATGCCTGCCTTCCATCCAACATGGCTGTCGATACGAGATTACAAGATGCCTGAGAGAATGCTACAAGAGTGTGTTTTGGTGCATGTGTGCCTACACCTGACTCTAGTCAACTGGTGTCCTTCGGCTTGGTTTCCTTGGTTGTCTGTCCGCCTGCACAGGTAGAGGCTCAATGCAGTGTGGCGCTAGCTGCGCGCATGCAGCGGTTAGATAAAATACATTTACAGCCATAACTTCTTGTAAGGGAATCTGTCGTATTTAGAACAGACTGTCGTCGTATCTCGCCTACAGATTATTGATCAGCTGTCCGTCTAGGTAGTTGGAGGATCTACTTCGGTCGGGCACTAACTGTGCGCATGAATACAACAGTTTATATTGTTATGCCACAAATATCACGTTGGGTTGAACCACCACCTCAAATGGCTCATTAACTCGTGTGCAAAATGTATATATTACCATATCTCTTCTCTCAGTAAAGATTTTTGAAATCAAACTTTAGTCAGGGTGAGATACTTGTAGATGCAACATTTTGACATTCGTTTGGCATATGAAATATGAGATTATGACGTCACAAGAAGTATTGCAACATTTTCGAGGTGTTCAAATTCGAAAAATAACTGTAATTTTTCTTTCGCTAATGAAAGATTAGATAATGAGAAAATCAGTATCGGTAAGATATCACCCTCAAATAAAAAGTGTCATCTACTTTGGACCTCTGGCTTCAAATTTATCCATTTCATTTTTCCATATTGTTGCGTGGAAGCGAGGCGTAAGCCACTCAAAGCATGAGTTTACCACCTTTTTCTGCTATGTTTATGAAAACAAGAGTACCCCCTATGGCTGCTCTGAAAATCCAATTTCTGCTGAATCTCGACTAGGTACAAGTTTTAGGTTACCCATCCAGTTGCTAACCTCGCCCAACCGTTCTTGACCATGTTACAAGGGAGACCAGGTTTTTTGACACTGGACCACGGTTCCGTAAACATTTCGTCACAATAGCCCTTATGAAACAAAGCGCCGAATAGACTTGATCTTTTTGACACACAATTTTTCGCGATTCCTTGCGTAGTAGGATGGTGCAAGGGGCTAGTCAAAGGTGCGGTCTGGGGGCCGGCTAGTCTCTCCCCTGATGCTTGT